>VUYV01000153.1:1015594-1182375 GCA_008711295.1 Anarhynchus alexandrinus
GTTTTCCACCTAGCCTGTACACTTTAATGACCAGAATCATTTGGGAAGAGAGCCTGAGGGACTCCTCAGCACTGTACCGGGATTTGGGACCATCACTTTGACCTCTGGAGATGCCTGAGAGAACAAGGGTGCTTGTAGCTACAGGGGATGTATGATAATGGCTGGAACCACCCACTTTCCTCTGCATTATGCTGTTTCTCTCACAGAACAGGGAAGTTGTATAATTCATAAAATCGCTTATACCTGTGATTAAAATACTTTGGTATCTAAACCCATTTAGTCTGCACATTGTCTTTCCATTTTAAACCAAGACAGCTTCATTTCAGCATAATTTTTTTTTTGTCTACCACCAGGAAGTCACCATATTAATGGAAATTCAATGATTGCATGTTATATGTTAACATTCATTTAATATTAATATTGAATTTTTGCCTTGCAAGAGGAGAACTAAGAGCAGTATACACCTTTGGCCACCAGAACAGGAGATTGGAAAGAAAAGGTGGAAAACCACCCAGAATATACACTCTCATTGATGATAATAAGGTGAGAAACAAGAAATCAGATCACATAGGCTAAGAAAGTAGACCCAGAACCAGCATGCCTGTTATTCGAGTTCTATCTGTTACTACCACTATGGCATACGGGAAAGATGAGGAAGTGTAATCAGAACATACTGAAAAGCAACAATTCACCAACTTCCATCCTACCAACTTCTCCGTTCCCAAAAGTGTTCTTCCACTTACCATCCCCTCCTGCATAGTTAATTACAAGACTGTCTCATACTTTCATACAAATTATTTGTTCATGCAATTTCATACAAATAATTTCTTTTTCTTTTTCATCTATGTTGTGGAAAACTCAAATTCTGCAGGACTGAATAAGCTGTTGACTACGACTATACAGGCCTGTCTGATATCCGATCAAAAAAACTTTTTGCTTGACTTCTATAGATTCTCAATGATTTTTTAATGGTTCAGACACCTTCAGTGTGATTCAAAAATCCTTATCAGAGAAAGAATGTGTTTTCATACTTTCTCTGTTCTTACTGGAAGTGATTTGTGTGTTGTAAATGGCTATGGTATAAGCAACTTACCCAAGAAAGTATTTACATATGTTAATGTAAAATAATTAAAGTGTTCATTCCCTTGTAGTTCACCTTCTACCTCCTCCAAACTTAAATATAAATCTAAAATGAGAAAAAAGAAAAGCAAGGTTGCTGCATTCTGTTGAAATATTTCAGAGTACAGCAAGGACAGAGATTTTGCATTTTCTATAGCTTTATTCTCAGCTAAAACAGTTTGAAAAGTTACTGTACACATTTGAAGAACAATGAAGAAAAGAATTTGCTATAAATTAGAAGGGCTGACTAGTTCTTTGGAAACTGCCAATGACTGTTATAAAATACAACGAACAAGAAAATAAAGTCTTGTTTATATTTATCTGGAGACAAGAACAAGTTTAACCTTTTCAAGTGATTAAGATCACCGCTTTTTTGTTCAATTACTTCTTATATATTTATGAATTTTGAAAGGAGAAAAATAGGAGAAAAATATTTTCTATTCTATCAGATATATTTCATACGTAAGCTTCAGATACATACAACCCATATTAGGACTTATTTGTTTAATTCACCGTTGCTTCATTCTATATATTTAGAATAAAATACTGCTGGGTTTGTGCCTTCAGCTGAACTAGCCCTAGAGAAGTTGAAAACTTGTACTTTACCTTTAGGACCTCTGTTAAATTCCTATATGTCAACTGATTGGAGAATTGCACAATTTGTCTCTCTAATAACCATAGGCTGGATAAAGCTCTGTCAAGTCCAGAAAAGATTCTTGTTGACTACACAAGTAGTTAGCCTGGGACCTTTGACTGGCTGTCTTTTCAAATTTCAGGTAGTGGCTACAGGGATGCTTTAAAAGTACATTTCATGCCCCCCTTCAAGGAAACATTTTCTGGAAGTCCGTTGGGAGTATTTATTCACTAAAATTCCTGGAGCTTGGCAAGCACGAAAACATGGTATTAAATGTAGAAACTTTAATTTTCATCTCATTAAAAAAGCCTGAATTGAATACTAATTATATAAAGTAAAATAAAGGTTGTTTGTCACGGTCATGTTAAGCCAGCAAGATTAGGCTATATTTATAAAAATAGAACCTTTTTGTTTAACATATAAGTATTAAACATTTATTGGCTATTGGCTTTATGGAATTGAGATTCTTTAAACACAGAAGGAAAAAAGATGGGGATGAAAGAAGAGAAAATGAAGTCTTACTTAATTTTAAACATATGAAAAAAAAGAATGCACAAAAGTGTTCCCCTCTCCCTAAAGTCATGTAGGTCACAGATTCCCTTTTAATGACAGGTGGTGATCTTCAGGAAATACAACGCTTCCTCCTAAATCAGATAACCCAAACATAGTGAAGAGTAGGCATTTAGAAAGACTTTTTTTTTTTTATTCTGGTGTTATCTTTCCATCTCACTATATGTTGTGATTGCTCAAATATGCTGGATATTCCTCAAGGCAAACACTAACATCTGCTCTTGCAATCCTTTCCCAAGCAAACATATTAGTGATTTCGGTGGAGATTTTCCCCGGGGAATAACTTCACACTTGGGGCCAGGATGAAGTTAGACAATTTAGGCCCTGATCTATAATGTGTGGAAATCTAGCAGAATTGAGAAAGGTTCACCAAGACTTCACAACCGGTCTCATCTTGCATCATTCAGAGTAACAAGAGTTTTTATTGCTGACTTTAATCAGAGCAACATCTGGGCTGGCATTAAGCACAAAGTTAAACCCGTATGGGATTTCCCTCACTCACAAGAGCACCTCTCCTGGCTTCAGTGGGATTATGTATATGATCAAGACAAGCAGAGCTGGCCTTTAGAAGGCAAATTTTTAAACCTTAAAATCAATGTTGTTAAATTGGAAGCATGAATTTCCCCTTTTCCTTTCAGAAGTTCACCTGGCTGTAAAAAGTGTGGAAATAATCTGTTTTGGGGGATTAACACTGTATCAACAGAAATGGCTGGTCCTTTTTTACCTCCTTTTTCTAATGCCACTACAATTACGAGCTCAACAAAATGTCCTTTGCTGCACCATACCAATTGTTTTTCTCTTTGCACTGAACCTTTTTTTGTTGTCAATATACTCTTAGTAGTATTAAGAAGACAGACTCAAAATATTAGAAACAAAGTTAGCAGCAAAGGTGTGTAAGGATGACAACTTCTGTTTATTACATGTGTCATGAAAGTGCCACATGCTGTATTTTTCACCTCTCTTTTCTTATTAGTAGATGGGCATTACTTAGCTCCCTAGATGAACAATACCATTTGTGTGACACGCTGATTGTTGTAACTTGAAAAGCAGGGCATTTAGCTTTTAACCATACTGGTGTCTCTAAAAAGGTCTGTCTCTCAGACAAATAACTCAACAGGCACATCTATTTATCAAATTATCTTTAAATTTCTAGCTCTGTAAGATCTTTTGCATACAATTGCGGGCAAACATGCACCTCAATGCCCATACAGAAAAAAAATCACTGCGTAATAGTTGATATGCTATTATCTCTTCTTCTCCTTGTGACTGCAAGACTGGAAGTCTGCATTCAAAGTACAGTTTGTTTTGGTGATTTTTGTACTATTCAGTGGTATCTACAGGTTATGTAATTCACCTGACACTGTTGTCTAACCTATGTGCCTCTTAGATCAAAGAACAGGGCGGGCTGATTAGAGATTTTAACTTTTCAATGGTGCAGAATTATTCAAATATAGTACGGACTTGGTGATAAACCAGTCACTAATTTGGTCAAATTTTGATTGCTGGTATTATTTTGTGAAGTCATTGGCATACTATCATGTCTCATTTTGCTTGCCAGTAAAACTAGCAACAATGTCACCAGCCACAATAAATGGAGTAGATTAAAAAATAACAATGCAAAAAAAGTTCTGCAAGAACACTGCATACGCCTGGGTTAGTTAAACATATGGTTAGTTGTTTCATCACAACTTGGTGTTTGACAAGAGATGCTGGTTTAAACTCTATGAAGCTGTTGCTGGTGATCATGCCCCAGAGGAAAGTGACTATCATGGAGATAGTCACACTTGGAGAGCTGGGGAAGGACTTTTTACTAGGGCATGTAGTGATAGGACGAGGGTGAATGGCTTCAAACTGGAAGAGGGCAGGTTTAGATTGAACATTAGGAAGAAGTTTTTCATTTTGAGGGTGGTAAGGCACTGGAACAGGTTGCCCAGAGAGGTTGTTGAGCCCCCAACCCTGGAGGTGTTCAAGGCCAGGCTGGTCTAGTGGGAGGTGTCCCTGCTTATGACAGGGGGGTTGGAACTCGATGATCTTCAAGGTCCTTTCCAACCTAAACCATTCTATGATTTTATGATTCTATGATCATGTTTCTAGTAAAGGACAATAGCCATGAAAACTCACATCACCCCACACGATTCTGCCTCCCTGCGAGACCTCAGGGTGGAACCACAGGCTGAGGTTTTGCCCCACTGCCCCTCTGTACTTATGAGCAGTATCGAGTCAGTCAAGCCTGGAAGCATGATCTGGTCTGCATTCATGGCTGTGCTGCTCCAACTTTTCCTCTGTGTCTTGGTCTTCTGCTCTGAGAAGTATGGCTGCAATTCTCACCACTTCTACAGACCATAGACAAACTATAGGAAAGTAGAATTTTAGCTGCTTAAAAGAATTAAGGGATTCCCACCCTGTGGGGAGAGAGTGATTTGTCTTGTCTAATGGGAGAGGTGTAGTGTGGCTGGCTTGAACCCACCTCCCATTTGAAGCTGTCCGTCTCCACTGATTACAGAAGGAGGCCAAATTATTGCCTTGAACAATGCATCTTACTTGTAGCAAGGAAAGATGAATTCTTCTCAATTCATTTATGCAAAATCATCTGAGAGTTTTAGAAAGAAGCCAACTCTTTGATGCCTTTGAGAAACATGTAATGTTATTAGAAAAATAATATTTTCCTTCTGCAAAGGGATGTGGTTATAAAGAAGCATGTAGGTGCTTTCTAATTATTGAGAATTTATTTATATAGCTCTTTTAAAAATGAGACGAAGTCTAATAGATTTCAAATGAAAACATCACAGAGATCCTGAAGGGGGTGGTTTACATCTAGAAAAAAGTAATTCTCCTCTTACTACCGTAAAGTTGCCAAAACGAGCTATATTTCACAAAATCTCACATGCAAACTTATAAATCCTGTCAGTATCATTGGTCAAATGCCAAGCACACAGTGGGTTCCTCTTTCCTTCTTTCTCCCAGATACCTGCGGACACATAAAAACAGGCATGGAGCAACTACATTGCTGCCTCCGCCTTTAGTAAACTATTTCTTTCCAGTCGCAGTCTTGGCACTCAGCCACAATGCACTAGCAAGGATCACACATGAAATGTGTTCGTGCTGCTGTCTCACACAATGCTTGTGCAAGGCACCTCAGAAAATAAACTTGTAAGGCATCAGACAGGCTTGGAAAGTGTCTGCACACTAAGAGTATGAACCACTTGCTCTTAGCTGTATAAAAAACCAAACAAGCTGGCAAGAACAACACATATCCACCACGCAGATTTGGAAAATCCTTTGTAGGTCGGTAAACCAATTGAATGCCACTAAACTACTAAAATGCCACACAAGGAAATAGCTCTGTTCTTCCACCTTGCAGGGACTCGGCTGAAGGAGAAATAAATCATGAGTTGTGTGTTTTCATGACGTTCATTTCTAACTGCTGTGAGGAAGGCAGTGACATATTCCTTTAGTCTTGTTAGTTGTTCCTACTGCACTGAAATTAGAAGACCGTTTTTTGTGTATGTTCATATTTTCTCCTGTAGTCTCATGATGTAGCGTGGTTAAATGTGTTTTTCTTAAAAAAAGTATATTTTTGATTCTTTTTATGTAGTTTGAAATTATTTTTATGTCATAAAAATTATCTTTGATGTTTTGAAATCTTTGTTCATCCCTACAAGGCCTCTGTAAGTTATTGTTTTCTTAAAAGCATTCAAAATGAAAGTCTTAAAAAAACACATGTTGGAAGTAGAATAACGGTAAAGTGTAAAAAGTTACAAAATACATCAAACAGCACGAGTGAACGATTTCATCTACAACTGCACACTTTTGTGGTTTATTCAATCACTTCTGGTTATCACAGCGTCTCATTTCCACTGTTTCTCTCAAGTCCAATGACACAAAAGCGTGCTCTGCTCAGTCCTGGGCTTGGGTGCTCACAGCAAGCGCTCAGTGACAGGCCATTCTCAGCTGCTCCTGGTCCCCAATAATTAGCCTGCTATGGCAGCTACCTCTTGTGGTTTTGCCTGTGAGAGACATTTGACACAGCAGACATCAGAGGGATTTTTCAGGAGGCTCTTGTGGCGTCCGAATGGCTCTTAATTAACCACTTAGGTATCCTCGTTCACTCTCCTGCTTGGCACTTTCCAAATGGTAGGGGTTGCACTGTGGATCTAAACACCGGGGAAGCATGCTATCAAAAGATCTTGTAAATGAAGGCTTGTGTAAATTATTTTTAATGATTCCCTCCTGGCACATCATTATGTTTGTAGTTACACACAGGCACTTCAGAGATGGCTCATCTTCCGTAAGGTCAGCTGCAGGACCACCATAACTAGCTGCAGTCAGTAAATGGCTTATTAATTAGCACAGTGATTTTACATTGCTAAGAGCTCTGATGTATGGAGCTAGAATTGTAATTGTGTAGGATCGAAATAATAAGCCATCTCAGGGCTCCTTATGCAAATTGCCATATTATAAAATCATTACCTATCTAAACACTGAGTTTTAATAAGAATTACAATGATGAATTTTATGATAATTGACACTCAAATTTTAATCTCTTGGATTTTTATCATTTTGGTGGTTAAAGTGTGTTTCTAATTAAATGTTGCTTAAAATGCAAAGGATTGTTTAACAATTCTATTCAGTTCTTCTAGTTCAAATCAGGTTATTCTCTTTGGTCATAGAAGATGGGCCTTCTTAGTAATAGGTATATGACATTATGTATTACTTGTAGAGTAAGATGTTTAATCTTTCTTTTTTTTAACAATTATGATTTTGATGGCACTGTATTGTCAACTGTGAGATAGAGCATAGTGCGTGTCATTGGGTCTGACTTCCATAATAGAAATGACTCAAAATAAGGAATTAAAATCCAGGGAAGATTTTGAATGCTTATGACATTTAATAGATTTTTCCTTCTATATTTGTAATTCCAAAGGGTTTAAACAAAGCTCTAATAGTTTTAATCTTAGAAATGCATGCAAAGATAACAAATTTCAAATTACCATTTATAGCGCAGTACAAAATACCTAAAACTGATAGATCATTAAAATTTCAGATTTTAATTACATATTACAATGTTTGTTTATTTTAAAACATTTTTCTTCTGTGGAAATAACTACCTTGAAGTAGGTGCATCAGCAACAAATCTGGAAAGAGGTATTTTGGGTAGAGGCACAAAGCATCAGTCTGAATATACCTCATCTCAATGCCTACCATAAGATCTTCCAGTGCTCAGAAATTCTCCAAAGAACAGCAAACCATACACATTAACTTGTTAGCAAGACAACCAGAAAATTCTGGGAACTGAAAATGTTTTCTCCTATGAATCAATCATTCCAATACAGAAAAGAATATGACATTGAGGAAATAGTCTAGGTCAAATGAAAAGAAGGAAACTGTTTAAAGAATGGCTGTATCAAATCAGACTGGAAGTCCATCTGAAGGAGAATTCTTTCTCCAGCAATGACCAAAAATCTGTGCCTTCACAAACAGTAGGAACAGAGAAACTCGTTTACAAACAGTAGGAACAGAGAAACTCGTTTCTCTTGAGTAGAGCAGGTCCCTGACTACTTGCAGCTCAGGAGCCATCTTGAGACAAATATGGCTTCTATCTATTAGCAATCCTCAACACACTTCTTCCAAGAAATTCATCTACTGTCTTTGGAAACTTGTAAACCTTTAGTACCCACGATGTCCTTTGGCAAGGAGTTCCACAGATCTCCCAGTTATTGCATATCCCTTTGTGTGTTTTGAACATGGCTCCTCTAAATTTCATTGGATAGATTCCTGTACTTGCATTGGAAAAGTAAACAAACAGCAAATTCCTGGCCAGACCTTCCAGGATGCCAATGATTTTGCAGATAACAGAAAAATATAGTGATCGTAATACAAGCTAAGACTGCAAATAGAAAACAATGTACAAAGTCTCATACTCACTGTTAAGATTTCAAGACAAAATAATGCCATCTTTTCATTTTTACACAAACTACAATTTGTAGATACTTGAAATAAATAACATGCATCACTAAACATCTGTGGTATTCCCAGAGTACTGAAAGATGGAAATATTGTGAGACCTGAAACACTCACCTATTCCTATAACTTTTGGCTGCTGTCTCAAATGAATGACAATACCACAATAGCATGTCTTGATACTTTCTGCCAAATTGTTTCATTGGGGACACTGGGAGAAGATTCAAATTGACATTTGAAAACAAAATCTATTGCTCAAAAGTGATCATTTGAGGTTTTTTTGTGATTCATAAATTTCATGCAAAAAGACTAAATAAAAAATGTGAAAATGGTAATTAAAGTAAGTCTCCATTGTTAATAACCATCTAGTATCCTTATAGCTAACCTTTTGAGGAACCCCCTTGATGGTGATCCAGCACTGAAAGGAAGTATAAGAATTAACGGAGATGGGCACTCACCATCTGGTTTCCTTGTTGTTTTTTTTTGTTTCAAATTGTGTTGCAAAACTGGTAGAATAGGCCTTCACGTTTCAATGTGTTGCATGCAATGAGCACTCATGGACTTCTCATACGTCAAGTGCCTTTCTTCCACCATAAGTCAAGCCTACAATAGCCATGGCCATGAAAAAAAATTAGAACAAGGGCAAATCTAAACTAGGCTGTTAACACCTCAACACACACCCTACTATGGGCTGCCGTTCACTGCGAGGCATACAATGTGATAAAATCAACAGCACAGACATGTAGGATCTTTATTCTACATTACAGTAATTAGTACATTTTTTCTTAGAATTCCTATATTTCCAGTAAAGTACATGCAAATTCAATATAATACGTGCATCTACAAAGCAATCTTTCCTACATATATTATCTCATGATTATCTGGTTGAATTGGACTACATTTCTAAATCCACTTTTAAATGAATCTATGGCAGATAATACTTATACAGATGGTCTAGTTATATGATTGGGAAGAGGCCAAACAGTAAAGAAAAAGCTTATATCCAGATCTCATCAATTTGTTAATGAAAACAGAGAGCACACCCATTAGTTTTGTCACTAAGTCTGGGTTTGGCCAAGGACAAAAGTTACTGCTTGAGGCCCCATATGAAAACAGGGAATTTTAAAATCCAGTGAACGGTGATAGAATTCTAAAGTTGACAAGATCCATAGGGTCCTGAAAATAAATGTTACCTACTGGAAAAAGGGTTAAGGTGGATTTCAACACATACTGTACACCCAAGTCTTTCTTTTAAAGAAGTAAATCTAGTTTTCACATCTGAATCTTTAAAGAGGTAGTTCTTGTATGAAACTGCACTTCTGTTTGTGTGCATATATGTATTATGTATAAAAGCTTGTTCCAAGTTGTAACTGAGCAGGGCCAAATCTTGGTGCTTTTATATGTTATATTGGATAATTTATAGAATTCTGAATGGCACTGAACTACAAAGTTTCATTCATACATTTTTTTCCTAAGCTTGTCTTAAGTTTTATTTTAAGAAGAGTCTGCCACAACCTTATGTTTTGACAGCTATAAAGTATTACTTAGGAAGGGGCAGAAAAAGCATTACCATTCACTTTAAACTAAAATGCATACAATTGTTGTTACACTGTAATGACTGCATTTGGCAGAGAGGAACGATTAAACCAAAGCCAGACAACTACCAAACTGTCTTTCCTGTGGTTTTGCTACTTTAACTCTGCTTTACAGGCATCCAATGGCACAGTCTTTTTACAATCTTTTAAACATTCCTCTGTGATTTTTGGTATGCGGTACGCACTAGAATGCAATCAACATCTGCTAATTTCTGTCCATTAAATGTATTATCATAACACACAAGCATGATGTTTTATTTGTATGGCTGAAATGAGACTTATGACCCATAATCCATCATCTTCCTGTCATATTTTTATATGTTGTCTATTCAATCCCCAGGACAGTTTAGAGAGCGTAAAGCAAAACTCTGCTTAAGTTATAGACCAGCTGCTGAAGTGTCCAGCTGAAGAGGTCATTGTGCTTTATTTTTGCTGAATCTAGCAGGAGTTGCTCATTCTAAGCCAAGCATAATACAACGTGGATGTCCCCAGAAGCTTACAGTTGAACTACCATGTCTAAACTTTCTAGCAGGCATTTTTCTGAAAATATCATGTTGCAACAGGCAATGATTAGAAAACATGGATTCAGTTAAAAAAAACCCCAAACATGTATAAATATTGGAACTTGTTTTGTGTTTGATTAGAAAGAAATCCTCGCTAAAATTGCATGGGTTAAAATAAAAATATTTTGGGGAGTTGTGTTTTTTTAACAAGGGATTATATTACTTGAGTTTAAATCACTGGCTTGTTTGAGAGTCTATTATTCTTTTCATCTTAAAATGAAGTTATCTGGAGCTTGAAATTATTTTTAAAGCTTTGACATAATGTATGACTGCTCAAGAAATGGCTGTATTTTACTGTATTTTCATAAAAATCTGACTGGCCATTTTAAGTTGATGATCACAAATAAATAAAGTTTAACAATTTGATTTGCCATACACACCAAGGTCTTTTGCAATCAAAACTTGGCTGTCACCATTTAACCTTCCAATTGTACAGGATTCCATACCAGTGGGTAGTTTAATATATGATATATGCAGGAACACATACACAAATTTTGTAAATTGAGGGTGGAGTATCAGAGCTGATTTTGAGTTTTACTTACTTAAAACAAATTAATAATAATCCTTGAAATACAACCTTGCATCTCTATTTTCAATGTTACCAATATATTATCATGGTAGATATTCATATGTAGGAGAAGAATAGACCTAATCTTTTTAATATAATGTGGAAATTAAGCAATCTACTATGAATAAAAGAAGAGCAAGAAGAAAATAATATAGTTTTGTCTTATTCCATGTGACACCCAAGTGCCCAGTCAGCATAATCTGTAGATTATGCCAGGCTTGTAGAAGCCTGGCAAGCACATCTTTTCCCTAACTTCACAGTAAGCATTATCACTAGATTTGAAATGAGAAAAGTATATTCCCCAGAAAAATTAGTGAGGACCTTCAGTTTTCTCACCCTCGTGCTTCAGCCCATCTTACTTTAGGCCACCTGTTAAGTCCTCTGTCATTCCCTGTCTTTATCTCATGCATTGATGATAACAGTCTCTTGCTCATCACCTACAGAACACAGCAGGCCAGGAAGTAGGAGGTTATGTTCTTCATTCTGATTTACTAAATATAGTATAGGTGTGTCAGAAGGAATATAGAGGTGTGTCTAGCAGGAATATAAATACCCATGATTACGCAAAGTCAATAAAGAAATCCTTTTGGAATTAGACATTTTGAAACCTAGTCCTTTTAAAATAGAAACCCACAACCACCAGTAAAAATTTTTAATTTTCTAGGTGTTTTGCTGTAGTTTTTGTTTTGGTAAGAACAAAAGAACCTAGGTGAACACAAACTCTTTTATGTGTTTCTGTAGCAAGTTCCCCATCCAATAACAGAAGGACACAGTCTTCTTACAGTGACAACAGTCTTCTTACTGTGATAACAGTCACAGATTTTTCAAATGTCAACTTCAGATCTCTGTTTCTGTGCCTCTCTTCCCTGTGTCTCTCTCATTCATATAACTAAGACAACTTGGAGAGGTTCCTTTTCCAGGCAAGCACCAGCATGAGCATGGGAGAAACTGTTGACTATCCATTTACCACTGCGATACACTGTCATCATCTTATTGAAGAACTTGAAGGGAATCAGTGTTTTTAATATGTTTTATGACTAATTTCCTGAAACAAGGAAAAGGCATTTCCCCAACTTGTACCTTTCTCTTATCAAAAGTCTGACAAAAAAAAAATGAAGGTGCTCAAGCTGCTAAAAGAAGTCCCAGAAAATCTTCAAAATATGAGGCATTAACAAAGCACATACAGAGGTCATTGCCACCAGTCCTAGCAAACCTTTAATAACTTTGCTTGATTGTGACTCTTAAAAACAAAGGGACAACTCAAAAGATCACATATGATGGCAGCTGAGGACTGTAATATCATATCACATTTATGTAAGTAACAGACCTGTTTTTTCCTGAGTTTGAAAAAAAAAAACCCACAAAAATCCCCACAGTGATCTTCAGAGAAACTGTGTTTATTTTCATACAAGGCTAGTTTTTCTATCTAAATTTCTAAGAGGTTAAAAAATAGATTTCACCACAGGAACTGGCTTCACACTTAATTAGGCACTCCAAATACTTGCTCCCTAATGAGTCAATCTTTTCTCACAAGTCAGTTCTTCTTTCCTGACTATTTTTGCTGCTGTTTTCTGCAGTCCCTCTAATTTGTCAATATCTTCATGGTGTGGAGATGCCCAGAGGTCTATAGAGTATTCCAAACAGCACAGAGTAAATGTTGACTCTTAATAGGATGTTTCTTATACTTCAAGTAGAATTGACTGTTAGTTTTGCATGTAACTTACTCTGCAAATTTGTTTGTATAATTATGCACCACCATTCATGCTTTAAGTTTGTCTCCTGTCTCTTTCTAGGTTTCCTAGCATTTAAAATCATTGCTGTATATTTCTCTTTGATTTCTAGTTCTGCTGACCTTTGTTTGCTTTAGAAAAAATAATTACTAGGACCTTACATTTACTATTGCTATTATATCCTAAAAGACCATGCATTGAAATCACTCTAATTGTTGGCCTATGTCAAGAAAATTTGTAAGGTCTGATTTTCTAACTTTTAACAACTCTGTTTTTTCTTTACAATAGATTTCAAGAAGAAGTAGTTAGAGAAATTAATGACCAGAGGTATAACTACTATCCCCTTTCTTCAGTATTATCTGTGTCAAGTAAACTCACTGGATTGAACAGGTATGTACACGGGTTTTGGTCAGCAAATGTTCAGTCTTAGAAGAAATGCTGCACTGTTAGTTGTTGGATTAGTGCTGATACGCTTTCATGGCAGACGAGTTTTGGCAAAAGCAACTTTTATATAACTTCCCTCAGTAAATTTCAGCTGGGACTGAAATTCACAGGATTTGAGCAGAAGAGATTGCTTACGTGACCAACTTTCCCTGAAGACCAGTGTGTTACCTTGTTAATAAAACCCCTGGTTTTAGGATGAAGGTTGCAAAGGTGTGTGGGGCGGACACTAAGTCAAGGTGATATCTCTGTGTAAATGACCGTACTGGTGCATCTGCCTTCCATTCCAAAATTCATAGTACCTCTGTACAAATTTGTTGCTTCTGCCAACACATCTTGCTTTGTTTGCTATTCCTAACAGAGTTAACACAGTTTTTATTCACAGAGATCTGTGTCTATCCCCTCTTTGGCACTGCTGCCTAGCTGGAGCAAAAAGTTCTAAGGAGATAGCCAATGCGTTTACTCAGTCAGGCATTTGTTTTTGGGTGACCCAAGCATGTTTACCTGATCAAGTGTAAAAACACTGAAAAAAAGTTCCTTGGCTCACAATCCAATTTATCGTAGACCTATGTGACTGTTTATACATCTTTCATGAACATTTTTTCAGACTGTGATACCACTTCCTATGGAATTATATGCGAAGAGGTTTCTGGTGCAATTTACTCTTCCATTGGTCATGTATACACACACTGTCATCATCTCCAGCGTCATGTGCATAAAGCTTTTGCATGGCTTTCATTTGCACATAATTTAATTCCATGATGACTTCACATTTGCTCATTAAGTTCATAAAAGCCGTGCCAGCCTCCTGCTTTCCCATCAGTGCTAAATTTGAGCAGTCAAAACAGTTCCACAAAAACCAAGGTTTTGAAACACTGGAAGGGTTTTTTTCTTTTTCTTTTGACTTTACAGTAAGGAGCACACAAACTGGTGTGTGTTTATTTATTAGTGTATATAAAAATTTACACTAAGAAAATAACTAAGCTTCACATATTTAATTTCATCTTTATTGAAAAATCGATCCACAGAACCCTGTATTTCAGAAAAGAGCCATTCTGAGATTATATTTTTAACAAGCCCTAATTAGGGTGTATTTAAAGAAAAGAACCTTCTTGATCTATTAGTTTTTCCAGTTTCTCTTGTAGTATAGTAGTTATTGTGGTAAAGACATCTAAATGTAGTAGTTCCTTAAACGGTGTAGTACTGGCATTCAGTGAATAATAATAACAGATAATCTTAAAGAACAAATGAAGACTGAAGATAGTATTATTCAAGTGTTTTCAGGACTTCCATTCCTATTAATATATGTTCGTAATTTCTAACACATCTTTTTGCTTTATTTATTAGATTGCTTAATGCCAACCTTGTGATAAGTACTGTGAAGCAGCGGCAAAACAATAGTTGATGTTTAACGAAAGAACTGCAGATCCATTGGCACAGACGAAGGACCCGTGATACCTTTCTTTCACACAGTCGAAATAATTTTTTCTTCTGGATTCTTTTATTGTCTTTTCTAGCATTTACAATGCCTAAGAGAACACGTTTTATCCTGCTAGCAGTGACTAAGCTGTGGAACATGGAGTGGTCTTACTTGCATGTATGTATCTGTGGATGTACTAATATCGAGCAATATCTGGGTAGCCAAAATCACCTCATGATACAGTGCCAGTTAAATTAACATAAGCCAAGAAAATTGGTTAAGGAACTTTTGAAGTCTCATTCTTTCCCATTTTTTTTGTGGCTGGGTCTAACCAAAATTTTTCTATTATTTTCTTCTCTCTGTGAATAATTATTAAAAAAACTTTTCTGTATTCTGTTGCCTAACTAAACCTTGCCAGTGTTATATTTTTCCTAGCCAGACTTCCTTTTGCAATCCTTTTGCATACAGTTTTGACCACTGCAAATGTTTCTTGCTTCCATCACTTGCAAATGTAATCCTTTATGTTTTTGAACTGTACTTAAACAGAGTTTATTTATTTATCACTCTGTGGAAGAAGTGATAAAATATACTGAGAGAAGAACATAGATTCAAATGAGAAAAACCTGCTGTTGCCAAGACATATTATTGTGTGTTTTAACCGACCACAGATTTACAATTAATAGTAAAGTATACAGCAATTTCCCTTGACCATCCCTAGCAGGATAACAGATAGGGAGTTATTTAAATTAAATCAGAATAATTATTATAAAATAGACTTCATTAGATATATAAATATAAATCACACCACCACAGATTGTTTTAAAGTGGTTGTCCCAGGGGCTTCAGAAAGACTGAATGATGAAAAAGGAAAAAGAAAAAGGGCTTGGAATGGGTCCCAAGAGAGCACTTTTGAGTGCTTTCGGTTTTACATTATTACATTATATTAAACATATTGAAGAAACTATAAAGACTCGTGAACTTATGAGGTGACAAGATCTTGCATTTTTTTTCAAGTATTTTCGGTAGTTGACATTGGCTTTGCAAGATTTTTAATGTATTTACAACATTCTTTAATTTTATATAATAAGGCATACTGTCTATACTTTATACAAAATCTTACATAATAGATATTTATCTATGGGTTAGATCATGCTAATTACAGGCAATAGCAAGAATTGCTTACTTTCTTTCGTTATGAATGCAAATGAGGGCAATATTGACTAAAAGTGTTCTTGATCTTGAGACACCTGTTTTTTAAAAGCATTGCAACTTTTGCTATAATCATCCTTATTTATTTATTTACTTACTTATTCACTTATAAACTTTTTAATAGTATGCTTTGGAAGAATGTGAAAACACAGGATGTGCAGAGTTTGCTATCATAATAACATTGTGGACTGAAACTTAACCTTCTACAAATTTTGGGTGGCTCAAATGAGAAGATAAAGATTGTGGTTACCAGGAAGGATAAAGAAAAACAGATAAAGAAATTTTTAGATGGTGAGAGATTAAACTCTATTACTTACAAAAACAAATGATAAAATATAACTCTCTTGCTAAGTTCCACATTTTTTGTATCCTATGAGATATCCGATAGACGTAGATAATATTAATGAAAAATAATCATGCCATCCTACTGAGAGTTCATTTGAACAGGCTGAATGTCAGTAATATTGCCATTTGACAGTAATCAAAAGTCATTTTTTCAGAATTAAAAATTAAATGAATGGCACAGTCACATCTATCCTACAAAGATTTTTTCAAGCTCAAAGAAATCATATTTTTGTATTTTGTTCACACATGGCTGATTTCTCATGTTAGGAATTTATAGAGAGTAGTTCCGAGTGGTTGCTTGGGATGTAATATTTAAGAACATCATCAGTCATGTAATATATATTTATAGCATGAATGTATAACATTGTTATAGGCAGGAATGAACAGGAAATGTACATGCAGCTTCCAGTGCAGAAGTTGCAGTGTGTCCCAGCACTGTCCACTTTGTACAGGAGGTACCAACATCTGCCAATAAATCATGTATGAAACCCCATCAAACTGCATGGAAACCAAACCAAAGAAGTTGTCATATATGTAAGATAAACCCATCATTTAAGAAAAAGGAGGAAGGGGATTTCCTTTCTTTCTAAACCTGATATTTTAGTAGCAGAGTAGTTCAACAGTGTATTTTCCTGATATATTGTTGAAGCAAAAATGTAACTTCAAAAAAATTCTTATTAAGCAAAAAGGAGTGAGAGCAGTTAGTGATACAGGCGCTGAACTAGAAAGTAAGGAAAAAAGAAAAAGGTTCCAGTCCCTAAATTAAATTTAACTCCAAAAATTGTCCACATTTCATGCTGCTCCTGTATCCCTCCTAAATCCAGGAGCTTGGGCTGTTATCTGTAAATTAATAATATATTTTTAAAAATGTTAAAAACCTGGTATGGAACAAAAATACACCTCAAAATCTTAAAATGGCTTTCTTTGATTCATCTGGTCAGCTCTTGCTACTAGTTGGACTACTATATGTATATCTTTGTATAAGATACACATATACACATAAGATATACATATAAATACCAATATATGTGCACATGCAAAATCAATATAAACTTTTAATAGGTGGAAATCTTATGTGTCAAAACCCTAAGTGCACACAGACAGAGCTAAAGTCATCATTTCCATGAGAGTGATCTTACTTATTTTTATTTTTGTTATCTGCAGATCAATGTATATGAATGACAAACACTTCATGTCTTTGGAAAATTCCTGGTTTTAGTGTACTAAGATTAGTACAAAGAAATCTGCATTAGGATGCATATGTGGTGTAGCTGAGATATGTATTGCTTTCTGTTACCCATTGGGAAATGGAAAAGGAAAATAACTTCTGGAGAACCAAATCACACTGTAGACAGTGTTTAAAGAGAAATCTTGGGTTTTGCCTCTCGATCTTGTTAGAGGGAGAACAATAAAACCTGTTTCCTAGCTCTATAAGTCAGTCTCTCATGGTGGCTATGACTGGGAATGATATCATGTTAGAAAGTTGGGTCTTAACGCTGGACTTCCATGAGATGTCAGCTAATATGATTTGGTTTGTTGTTTTTTTTTAATGGAGGGAAGAAGAAAGCTCTTTCCTAAATGTCATCTACTTTAGGGCACAAGGCCTAAGTCAATAAGAAGGGCAATGAATTGCATGGGAACTGCAGTTAGAAGAAGTGACATTTGAACTCCTGAGTGTAACATTTCCCAAGGCTACACAGGTATTTGGTGAGAGTGTCTGGATCCCTCCTTTCTTTTTGACCACGAAATGAGTGACAGTATTCATTCTGCAGCAAACGTGTCATCAAATTTAATGGGTTCATCTCTAAATACATAGTTTCCACCATGGCTAAAACACTTTCAAATGTCATGGATGTATAGCTAAAGTCTAGAAATCAGTACACAAAAAACACCAGGCACTTAACAACCCAGAAATTTTTAAGCAATCTGCTATTCTTTCTGTATTAATTTATTTTTCAAAGAGCTCCCATAAACACATTCAAATGGCATTTAACATTTGCATTTTGTTTATTGCCATTTCAAGGGTATCTAAGAGAAAAAAGTATTTAAACC
This sequence comes from Anarhynchus alexandrinus, assembly GCA_008711295.1. Classification (NCBI taxonomy): domain Eukaryota; kingdom Metazoa; phylum Chordata; class Aves; order Charadriiformes; family Charadriidae; genus Anarhynchus; species Anarhynchus alexandrinus. The sequence continues at coordinate 1,033,802 of VUYV01000153.1, forward strand.
TCATGTTAATATGAACTTGCTAAAACAATATTAACACAGTGCCTCTATTGCTTTTCCATAATAAGCAATAAGTATATGTTTTATTGAACTAAAACTGTTTTCTCCCACATGACAATTAGTGATGATATGTCACTATTATAAAATTAAACTTCTTGTTCTTTATCTCTGGAGCTTATTTCATCACTCTACTATTGAGGAGCCTCAATTACAGCATTTCCTAATTCTGATTATTAGCTTTTGTTACCATTTGGGGTTTTTTTCGCATGTTTGGTCATGACACCTTTCTGTGTAGAGATGTAAGCAGCATCATTTAGCGTGATATTGGAAATGGTTGGAAAGGAAAACAAATCAGCCAAGTTTCTTATTGGTACAGCGTATGGGGCTGTGGAAGCAAAGAAATCTCCATTATATTGAAAGCAGCGGTATTAAACCACACTGTCTGTGATGTGATTTACGATGGGATTTGTGAAATTGTACATGAGAATATGTAGTATTTTATGCATTCTACTTATTGACTACTTAGATGAGAGCAAAGATGGACTCTTTTAAACTCTACATAGAGGGGTTCTAGCTCTTAGAAGATGTGATATTGGTGAACATCAAATGCTAGTCCTCAGAAAAGTCCCTGCCCTCATGGAGCCTGAGACAGCCTCACATAGTACATCATGGACCACTGATGACTTCCCAATGTTGTAGTCACGTAGTTTTAGAGAGGTAGCAGAATGCGTCCCCTAGACATGAGATATCCCATGGGGTTTCCAAACTTCAGGAACAAGCAAAAGAGACTTCAGAAAAGTTATTCTAGATCTCTCTGTGGCCTGGCTTCTTCCCAGTATGAGTCCCTGCATTTTGCACACAAACCAATGCACACTGAAAAGAGGGAGAAGGAAAGGGGGAGTCTGTTCTGTTATTACTGGTGTTGCTCACTACTCCATAAATTTCCTGTTTCCCATCTTCCCTTATCTTCCCTCAAGATGCCTCGCCTCTGTGAATGCAGTAAGGATCTCATCAAGTCCTGGTGCCTTGAACTCCAGAGACAGGATAGTCCTTAAATTGATGCTGTGAGCTTGGGTCACACAGGGTTTGTCCCTTTTGCTTAAGAAGGTGCTTGTGTTGCCCTCAGCATCATTTAGCTTTCTCACAGCAGAACTAAGAGGCAAAGAAGCAGAAAGCCAGCCTTGGCTTTGGAAGAAAATACAGTTAATCAGCTATCAACATACCTGTGTAGGATTTAGACCTTGTTATTAGGACCATTTTTACTATTGGAGGCTACTGAGAAAATAATGTAAAGTGAGTTTTCTGGTAAAAATCTACCAAAAAAAGGGCACTAAAATGCATGTTCATCGTGTGCAAAGGTGATAAAACGAAGAGAAACAATCAGATCAAGGAGAAAAGGCTGTCGGAGGTTGTTTTTTTCCTTTAAACAGGAAATCTCAAAATCTCCTCACATATATTCAGCCATTATCTAAACTACCCAGACTATGATTTCCCAGCTCTTGGGCAGGGTAGGCATAGGTAGACAAACTGTAGAAAAGTTCTCACAGTATTTCCACCTCAAAAGCTCTTCCAGGGGTTGTACCTTGGAATTTCTATTCTAGCCAGAATTACAGCTCAGATAATGGGCCTAGATCAAAGCCTCCTAAATCAAACCCAGTGCTTTCCTAAAATACAAACAACAAACAAAACTCTCCTGATCTGTTTGCTCTGATTTCTGATTTAAAAAGCCCATGAGTATCTCTGCTCCCCGTTCATTTGCAGCTGGTTTGTACTCAGAATGAATTGTCAGTTAGGAAATGTCCTCTTCACACTAATGTGTCGTTCTGTACAGGCCCATAAATAATAATTAAAAAAAAAATAAATACTGAAATAGAAGTAATTTAGATTTTTGGCAACAGAATATGGGAAGAATATACCCAAAAGACAGAAAATGTGGCCTGAAAATATCTATTAAGGGTGCTATTCCCTCTCCGCTGCTCCAACTTTTTCCTTCATCAATGTCATAGTTCCTTATTGACTTAGTCTACTTTGTTCCCAAGAAGCTGCTAAAATCTACTAGGCACTCCAAAGACTGTTTTCTGAAGATGGCAATCAGTTCTAAATTATTAGGCTTATATAAATAGGAATACTTTTCCAAACCTGGCAAGCAAATTGAAGTTCAGATGTTTGATACAGTGGTCATTGTTGTTCCAATTAATTCACCGATCTTGCATTAGTTTGTGATATGTATTATTTTATGAAGAATATGCATGCCACTACTAGATTGTTTCAGAGCTTATGAAAATCTGGGACTGACTTGCTGTTGTACTATTCCAATTTTTGCACAAGTGAAGTTATATAGGAATTATAGAAGTCATAGTAGTGATTCAGAGCCACGGTTTAGTCTTCGTTAATAGGAATAACATGGGATTTAAGTAGAATACATGTCTTAAAGAGGCTAGCATTTGTGTATGGCAAGGCTAGAATGTTTACTTATAACAGAAATTTTATTCCCTTGTTGTTCAAGAAACTGTGGGCAAGTGTTTGAAAGACTTCAGGGGTAGATTACTCATATACCAAAGCATACCCACTTGAGGCTAACATTAGGAATGAAAAGCAGCCAAATTGCCTAGACCAAAGATATTTTTTGTCCCATGTTTTCCAGTGGTCAGTAGCGCATACTTAAAGATCATAAGATACCAGGCAAATATATCCAATTCCCCTGGCATACCTTCCAACTGAGAAAAAATTGCTTAAGTGCTGATTGTTTAGAGCTGGAGTCTCTATCTAGAATGTCAGGCTTTGCAGTTGAGGTGGATCTGCCCTTTAGCAGTGCACCTAGCCTTTCAGAAGCCATTTATACTTTTGGCCTCCTGTGATGAGAAATTTCCCTGTTTCATTACATGTGGTGTAAAAAACCTTTCTTCACTTTGTTGTCTGTTAATTTCACTGGCAACTCTATGATGGCTATGTCTTGTGCTTGTCAGAAGTAGGGAATAACTTATTCATCCCATTCATGGCTTTCAGGATTATAAAATTCTCACATCTCAATTTAGCCATCTTGTCCTTACTCTATTCTATTTTGTTTCTCATTTTATAGGATTTATGGGACTCCTGCCTCCTCTGTAACTTCTCTAGTTCATATATGGTTATTTTGAAACTGGATGACTGGAGCTGTGTGAAGTATTCAAGGCACGGCTGCAGAATCCATTTATTTGGTGTTATGATTACGACATCTTTGTTTTCACTTTCTTTCCTAATAATTACATTTGCCTTTTTAACTGCTGATGAATGCTTAGATTGTGGTTTTAGAGACTGATCTGTATGCTGCTTTCCAGAGTGGCAATAGCCGATTTAGAGCTTGGCAGAATGCAGGTATAAATAAAATAACATTTTCATCCATCTACATTACTTTACATTTACCAATACTGAGTTTTACTCAGTACTGTAAGAACCTTCTGTATTTCTTCAACCAGTGTCCTGAGTACTTGTGTAGCACAGGAAGAAGAATAAGTACAGATAGCCAAAATCATCGAATCACAGAATCATAGAATCATTTGGGCTGAAAAAGACCTTTAAGATCATCAAGTCCAACTGTCAACCTAGCACTGCCAAATCCACCACTAAACCATGTCTGTAAGCTCCACACCTACTCATCTTTTAAATACCTCCAGGGATGGTGACTCAACCACTTCCCTGGGCAGCCTGTTCCAGGGCTTGACAGTCCTTTCAGTGAAGAAATTTTTCCTAATATCCAATCTAAACCTCCCCTGGTGCAACTTAGGGTCGTTTCTTTTTATCCTATCACTTGTTGCTTGGGAGAAGAGGTCGACCCCCACATCGCTACAACCTCCTTTCAGGTAGCTGTACAGAGTGATAAAATCAAAACGTTGCAGTCTTTGGCTAATGGAGTGGACACTGGGAAGTCAGTCCTACCTAGATAAATTCAAGCAGCTGTTTGGAAGACTTGTTTCATATTTTAGTCATATTTGAACCAACTCTGCCACAGGGTCATGAGAAAAATTGTTTAGACCTACCTCTTTATCCATTCCTGTGTTATATGCCAGACACGGCTTGAACAGAGGCTCTAATCTATATACATAAGGAGGGTTCATTTTTTAGGGATAAATATTTAATGTTTTATGGATTTATTCCTGTTGCTTATGTGTTACCCTTGCAATGGAGAGCTAAGATGCTCACCTACTATGAAACTCTTAACTCTTAATTAACTGTATTCTACACATTAAAAAAATGGAAGACTGGATGGAATACTCATTCTATATGTCTTTGCAATTAGTTTGCCTATAGTAAAAACTGTTATTCTCAGAATTATGCCCAATTAAATCTACACTTTTCATTGCAAACTACTAGTATTCTATTTGTACCAATACTGTACTGATATGTAAGTCTTGATTACAGAACAGAAGTAATGAAAATATCATAGTAGAGAAGGTAGAGATAAGGTTTCACTTAATTTGTATTTTACCATTTCCTGACATCTGACCTTGTCTTTTCAGCTCTGTTATTCTTTCAATAAAAGCAGTGGTGTTTATTTCCTTGACTATAGATTTATGAATACATGTAGGATATTTAAAGTGACATTTGTGTAGCTGAGCAGACACAAAAGAAGAAAAAAGTTGTTCCATCAGAGGTTCCAAAATTTCCAGCAGCCAAAGACCAGGTCTGTGTGCCACATTAGGGCAGAGCATACACATCCATAACATGAAAGGACTTTAAAGCAGCTGCTGTTCTAACTGGCACCTGGTAGCACCCTGGGGCAGTCTGAACAGGAAGACCAATGGACAAATACCTCATGAAGACTAAGCCTTATTCACACTTTTCTGCTTAGTCTTTCTAAGGAACGGTTGAGGCATATTTCTTAAGCAATCGAGCGGTTGACAAAGCTGTACTTGTTCTGCTGACAGCAGTAGTAAAAAGGAAAGAAAGAGAGCACCTCAAATTAAAGAAACATTACTGGGATTTGCTCTGTTTTGCTTGTTTGCATCAAAGTTGCAGAATCAGTATGTTAACTCTAGTTTCTGACAAAGGGAATTAGGTGATAGAGATTGTTTGGGAAGCAGCAATACACATTAGTACCCAATGTGTTACTGTTATACCAGATGAGCTTGGAAGACAAGGAAGACACCGATAGCTATTTTTTATTATTTTTATTTTCTTATGCCATTATCAAACAAAGCCAAAGCACAAACTGCTCCATTTCACAACTTTTCAAGCTTTGAAAGGTGTGTTTTTTCCCTGGAAAGTAAACTAAACTCTTCAAACGTCTTCTGTTAAATAATCATGTTGAATTGTTCACTCTCATGCTCAAGTGTGTGTGTTGTGAACGCAGGATCAAGATACAGCGCAGCCTTTCTGAGACCTTTAGATTTAGTTATATTTGATTATTCTCTAACCATAGTATGTGGCAGTTTGACAAACTTTCTGACAATATTTTATTTAAACATATATATGAGTTTGGATAAGTATTGGTTAATGTTGAGCACTATACTTATTTTTTAATCGAGTATGTACGGCAGATCTTCCAAAAACTAATGTTCACCCACACAATATCAACAGAAAAAATAGTGTTACTTTATAATTTTATAATAAAGATTTAAACGTACAGTAAAGACAGATCCTTTTGTTTGTGTGTGAATACACATGACTAAGTTTTCCATATAATAACTTGTATTTGAAAAATACTCTCTTTTTCCACGATTATTCTGAAAGCTAAATACCTTGTATTTACACAGTACCCATGAAACATCTTCAAATACATAAAATGTACTTGGATCTGCTATTTTTACAGTGCATGCATAAGTGTTAGATGTTAAAATTTGTGCTTGAGGGTTAGAAATACTGATGTAGTCTCACAATACTGTAATTTATGTAATTAATTATAAATTGTAATGTATTTCTGTTGTGATAGTTCTTATCAACATATAATTAACATTAATTCATATACCTATTACCTTTTTTCTCTTTAATAGATATGCGGTTAGAATCCCGCTATATTTAGTAAATTACATTTACATCACTATTTTTATTATCTATTGAAATTAGTAGTAACTACAGGTATCAAGAAGAGCACTGCAGTATAAATGCACAGTAACCCAAAGTAATTGCACCTTAATTATGACACTCACTATAAAGTACAATCACACTTCCAACCTGCTTTGATAAAGAAATAATGATTACTCAGTCACACTTTTACTTTTTTACCTGTGAACCCACCTCTATCTCCAATATCTCTGGAACACGTTTGCCAATCACATCAGCCAATGCTAAAAAGAGAATTTCAAATATTATTCTGAATTTTTCCATATGCTTCATGAAAATCAATGTTCACGTAGCAAAAAGCTCTGAACAGAGTGTTGGTAGGGGAAAACTTCAGCCGTTAGGTACTCACCAGCCTGGCCACCTGCTGCTCAGGACGCATGAAGTTCTTCTCCATTGATGGTGCCATTAAACATGGGGAAGGCAGGAGCTGAGGCTGTTGCAAGAGTGAGGGCTGCAACGGAAGAGACATTCATAGAACAAAGATTTGATACATAACATGACCAGGCAAGGCAATGTGAACTTTTTTTATATATCTCTTTTACTTATTTATTTATTTTAATTTAGAAATTAATTTGTGTGGCTGCAGTGGAGATAGACTTCTTTCCTTGCCTTACATCTTTTTTTCTCTTGCAAAGTGCTTGTTCAGACTTTCTTCGCCTTTAAATCACTTTGCAAAGTTTTCATAACTGACAATAATTTTAAGGTCTAGATGGGACTTGGAAAGGCGGAAGAGGTATAAATACAAAATTATACTTTTTGTCTTTATTTGTGAAGTCTTAGGTGTGTGAAGAAATATTTTGAGTTGGTGGAAGTTATGCTCCTTGTTTCTACCACTTTGTGCAACTAATAGCCTTATTTGTACACATGAGGGAACCCTGATTCCTAAATCATTCAGACAGAGCTTACACAGATGGACTATTCTAGCACATTATAAGGGTTCATCTTCAGGAAATTATTTTGTCCAGTGTGTCGTGGTGTCTCAAAGCCACAGCGGAATGGCTGGGTGTGGAAGGGATAACCATTATCACAGAAAAGGAAAGAAAATTAATGAAGAGTTACATGGCATTTAAAAATGAGTTTTCTGTAATCTTTCTTAACCTTTGCTCTTTCTGTAAGAAGGGTCCTCAGAGGAGCATTCCCCAATTCAAGAGCGAAAAAGGATACTGCAGTGTAACAGTTCTCATTTTTCCGTAAAATCTGGGTTATTACGATTCATTTGGAGTTTGATCCTGTGATATTTTATCTCAACATTATATGACATCATTAAAGACATCTTATATTGTTTTTGCCTATGGTTAGAAATTATGTCTGCTTAATCAATTCCATTATGCATTCAACCATCCATGACACATCAAAGGCTAATAAGATTTTTTTTAAAACTTTGCTTGCTTAAAATGATTTCCCTCCAGATCAAGATGCAGAGCACAAAATATTAATCAGTTTAAATAAATATCAAGACTACCCAAATAATATGAATAATTGGCACAGTGCAGTGCCTACTGCCCAGTTCCCAACAGCTGGTCACACTGGCACATGGCACCATCTCAACAGTCTTTGAGATAATGACTTTGGCATCTGCCGATGAGCGTTTGCTACTGCCCACAGAATTTACAACTCACAAGTGGGAAACAGAGGCTCCAACAGAACTTTTTTATGCAAGGTCTTTGAAATTTATTAATGTAATGCAAACACAAGCCTTCCAACCCATTAAATTGTTGATGTTATGCGAATCCACTCTGGAATTGCAGATCCTCATTAACATTATTTGCATGTTAATCTGCATCTTTTTAATTAGTGATATTATTTATGCACATAATTTTCGCCTACTGGTGCCAAGGCTGAAGCGCATTAATTAATCTACTGAGATGCCAAACTGTTTATTTTCTCCCGTACTTTTATTTGTTTACATGGTGTTTTGGATTCAGGGAAAATAAAAAAGAGCCTCAAGAATAAAAGCAGAAAGACAAGATTAACTAAAAGCTCTTTTTGTTTTCATAATTTAAATTGTAATATTAGCCAAATGTTGTGTTTCTTCCCTCAGAGATCGGTTATTCAGTTACATTACCTTGATGTATTATTAAAATTTATAATGGACTCTGGAGGCTTCTTTTAGTTCTCTCCTTCATTTACAGAATATACTCAATGTTATTTTAATCTTCCTACAACGCTTCCATGCATAGGCAATGATCAGTTCTCCCTTGCGAATCTCCAGTGCTGCTCCACTTTGCACAACTGATAAACATTTAAATAAGCCTTTTCAAAAAAGAATAGCATACTAAAATTATTAACCCATTAATGGAGTTAGGAATTGCCTGACAATTCATCTTTCCTCAAACTAGGTCAATTGCAACATTTATCTGATCAACAACACTGAGCTGCTCTTATCTCTGAAATACTCCACGCCTTACATAGACAAGTTTAGAAAACACTGACTTCAGCATTACCTTTACCTTTCTCACATACTTACATATTACACTTGCTGGCATTCCTCCCTCTATTTCTCATTCTTTCTTTCTCTTTCTCTCACACACATGCACTGGTTCACCTCCCAAAACAGTTTTCTCTACCTAAGAGCAGCATCGCAATATTGTCTCCTTCATTGGTTCCTTTCAGGGCAAGAAGCAAGTGCCAGTTGCCTGTAGGAAGGTAGAAATGTTCTCTCCCCACTGGTAAAAAGCTCGTTTGTAGCCCTGGAAGAGATGTGTGACATCAGATTTTAAAACTGTGGTGTGTACATGCACAGGAAAACTTTTACTGGGTCACGGTTTAAACCTTACCCAGTGTGGGCTTCAGACCAGTATGATACTGGAAAGAAATGTCAGATTTAAAGGCATGGAGGGACCATCTGTGTAACAGGTTGAAAGTAAAAGATGGTAGCTGTTAGAGGCTCCACGTAGGCTTGAGATGTAAGAATAAATCCTTGGAGACGTGGATTAGTGGAAGAGGACAAAAGAAGCACTCACATATGGAAAGTACATTAAATTCATTGCAGAGCGATCATTTTCACACGTGCAGCTTAGGTTCAGGTGCATGAAAGCTGCATATAACTTCATGTACTTTATGCAATGTTTTCTGTGACTGAAGTGTACCCTCTTTATTTCCTTTTTGTCTTTTTCATTCTCAACTGCTTTTTCTTTTCATGATGGTTCGTACACATTCAGCCCCAGTTCCTTCTAGGAAGGGGGAGCTGGACGGCACCCGTGTGACTAGCTGAACACGGCTAGTTGGTTGAGCCCCCATCATAATTTAAAGATCCTCAACCTTGTTCCCCCACTCCAGCTGTGTTAGAAGAGTAAGTTAGTTCAATAGACACCTGCTTATATTGAATCTACTTGCTCATGAGTAATGCAGAGCAGGTTTTTATTTATTTTACACTGTCTGGGGCGTATGAAACACCTAGGGTAGAATCAAAACTGCCAGTTTTTATCAAGATGCTTTTTCCCAAAAGAGTCCTCTAATAATTTAGGCTAACACCACATAACTTTTGACAACAACCAGTGCTGAGTCCCTTAGACTAAGTTAGGGAGAAGACTTCTATCCAATTGGAAAAATCAATAAATTAGGCCAGCGAATACCCTATTTCTGCACCTTTGTATTTAATCTTTGGCATATTTTGAAAACTACAATTTAAATGGTTGCTTGTCTGTTTTAAGTACTGCATGATACTCTATATTTGCCTCAGCAGAAAAAAAGCATATGGTTTTGTATTTCATTATTGAGAAATACAAGACGACCTTGAAATTAAAGTCTCTCATAATTCATTGAAAAAATGGGGCAGAATTAAAGCCACATATGCAACGTTTTCTTTTCCCAGTATCAGTTAAATATTTATGTTTTCTCAACATATTTTTCTTAATGAAATCTCAATATATATTAACATATTTTACTATGGATATGCATATGCATTGCATACAGCAAAAGACAACATGGTGACAGAGAGGATAAGGAGGTACACAACTTGCAAAGAAAGCGTTGTTTATGATGTCTTCTTAAGCAAGAAGTGATGAGATGGCAACTGAATTTTGCAACATACCCCACTAACATAACAAGAAAACCTTTATTTTAAAGACCCTACGAGAAAGAAATCTGTGTATTACTTTTGGCAAAAGTTACAGAAGCCTCTTTCATGAATATTTTAGATTCGCTGTAATATTTTAATGTCATATAGTTTGTTTTTTTGCTGTGTTTTTCATTTTCAAATTCAGATTTTTTAAAAAAGCTCATCTGCAAAAGTCAAAATACTTTGGAAACACTCCTTAATGAAACTAAGTAGTGACCCTGTGAAATTTCAAAATAGTAGTATCACTAATCAAGGTAAGAAATGGTATAACAGAGATATTTATATTCACTCTTTAAAAATCTGATCATAGTTCAATTCAGCCCAGGTCACACACAAAGCCTGTGTAGAGCCAAAAATAGAATTTACATCTCTAGACTTGTACCTTTGTTCCTTAATGATGCTTATGCCTGTTTGGCATTAGGTATGGTCATAAAGTGACCAAATTCATTGGGTACTTAACATTATTCAAATGACAAAAATGAACTGGATTGTTAGTCTTTTTCAAATAAAAGGAACATAAAGTGAAGTTTGTCATTATTTATTGTTCATTATTGGTTAAAGAAATATAAATTCTTTGTAGAGCTTATTATTCACCATGTATTCATTTAGGGCCAAATTTTCAGCCCAAGGGATCACTTCAACAGTCTTGCCCATTTGTCTGCAGACCAGGATTGGCACACAAAAATTGGGTAATTGTGCATGTAAATTGGTAGTTGGACATACAATAATCTGACCTGCACACATTCAGGCCTGTTTTTCCATTTTCTACTGGTGTGTATTCATGAAAGTTCCTGAAATTTTGTCCTGGTTCATCTTGGTGATAGAATGGATATTAACCTTTAAAAAGGTATATAAGTTAAATATTTATTGAAATCTCCTTTACGTACAGGAAGATAAGTGTAGATGATGAGTGATCTTCTTGCAATCTCATCTGTAAGTGCATGCTATAAATATGAAGTGTTTCCTAAGAAATGTTACCATTTATCTGTTCTGCAAGCAGAATTTCAGCAATAAACGCACCTTCCAAAATATTAAATAACCCACATTTTTTAATTGCAACATTGTTGTCCGAACTCTTCCTCTAACAATTCACTGTATTCACATTTTTAATTATTTGTCATCACCTAAGCAAGGATATTTTATTTCATGTATGGATATAAACCTTTAGTTTCTACCATATACAGAAGTAATTGATTTTTTTATTTTATACCTCCGCTGGCTGAAAGTGTAAGCCACCTTCAGATATTCATAGTCACAACTGTGGAAGTTAATTTTCTGAACGTATCTATCAATATGCAGAATATTCTTTCTTCAGGCTTTGCTGGTATGGTGTGAGAGCACACCAAGATAAATGTGATTTTCTTTCCTTGCCATAGCACATAAACACAAAGGATCTTCATTTTATTTTGGTTGAGGAAAAAATCAGTTTATGATATTTTATGATTAAATACATTATTTAAAAGAGATTATGAATGAATTCGTTTTGAGGAAAATACACCGAAAAACTTAGTGAAAAAGTAAAAATAAACTGGAATATACCTGGAACTGGCTTTTTTTCTTGCAGTAATTTTTTTTTTTCTACAGACTACTTTAGTGTTTTATGTGCTTTGTTAGTTTTAAATGAAATTGTTAAAACAGTAGCTGCTTTCAAGCAGACCATGCAGCTTTAGTGATCCTATAAGACTTCAGCAGAAAAGGGTTAAGCATTCCCTTTCTAACTTACATATGTATCAAATGGGAAAAAAACAGGAATTTGCCTTTGGAATAATCCAGTGATAAAGATCATGGTAGGTTTAGTTCAAGTAGTCTTTCCCTGAAAATTTGTGCAAATTAGCTCCTAAATTGGAAGTTTACATGTTATTTTTCTGCTAGGATTCCCCATCCTTAAATCTGTCTCTCCTGGCAATCTGCCTTCTCCATTGACTATCCTACTGCGGGTTCGGAGCAGATTCATACCTCAGCAGTCCAAGATGCTGGATAAAGCAGCAATGATGCTAGCATGTAGGCTGCCGATTCTTTTCCTTGTAAACACATACTTACTTATAAGAGTATATAATGAAGTTAGGCCCAAGACCCCTAGGGAAAGAGGGTAAAGTTTGCTTGCTCATCTTTCTCAACTACACTTTTAAGTTATTAATGTTGTTTGTTCTTATCCAAGCAACGTTAAGCGCATTTAGAGAGGCATTTTATGCACGGTGTTTTGTGATGAGTATGATAGACATGACTATTACTTAAAAGTGCAAAAATGTTTATTAAAGATTTTTGGCGTGTCCTTTATCAAGCTCTCAAATTTCACTGAGTCATTCTTGATAAATTCCTTCCAATTACGTAAGTTAAGGAAAGCATAGGTGTGCAGTGACATTTGCACTCTGTGTTGGTTTACAACCTCTTTAATTAAAACCAGTCTCTAAAGCACTTTCACATACCCTTAAATATAGCTGACCCTTTTTATATAATTTCATTTGGCTGCTAGTGTTTGGAGAATATCCAGCAAAGCACTTCAGCAAATTCAATAAAGTACATACTATAATTAATATAAAATCCAATAACGATGTTAAACTGGTCTTCCTAGAGAACGTCTGTTAAGACATCATAATTTGGCTATTGGCATAAATATTTTTAGTGAATTACATAACAACAGTAGCTTAGAATTCAACCTGACTTAAAATATGAGCTTAAAGTACTGTGCTGTGCATGCAAATCATATTAGGGATACTATACCTTAAATGTATGAGTAAGCATATTGCAAATTTATATTACTGCTTGTCCTCTGTTAAAACTGCAGAGGATGAATTCATATGTAGTTTCACTTCAAGGTTTAGCTTTACATTTACTTCAATAGCAAAAATGCCAGACAGATGCACTGAGCTGCATTGTTATTCAAATATTTGTTCCAGTATTTATATTCATATATGACTGTGCATAGAGGAAAAAGAAATGGTATCTTTCATCAACAGCCATTAAGTAAAATCAAGCAGTTAAGGCAATTTCACTTTCTGACATATATACCCACTTAAAATATCTATTCTATATGTCAAACCAGATATTGTAAAAGTGGATTTTAATGGGCATAATGTATCTGACTTTATTTTAAGTGTACCTATCATTCTATATTTGACAGGCAGCATCACAAGACTTTCTAACATGCAATAATTTTGGCATTCTTCTCTGTAATGACCTGTCCACCCAGAACTATCTCTGAACTAGAAGAATGAATCTCAGTCTGAACAGAAAAATAAACTCCTCACAATCAGCTTGTTTTCAAGATGCTTCCAATGTTATTATTCCATTAATAATGCATTTTTAGTTGTCAAAACTGATCAGCATCATAGTTTTTTTTCTAGATACTGTTTATTATAAATCACTTCACAACAATACATTATTTTGAGGTGAATAAGAAACAAAACCATTCACTGTCAACTGGAATTAACAGTCAGGAAGCTATAGTCTTTTAGATGAGGAAATAGGAAAATTAGCATACAGAGATCTGTTTTAAAATATCAGCATGTACTTGTTGACATAAAAAAAGAACAATGTGTAGCCAGGCAGAGAGATTAAAGTTACCTGAAGCATTTCCTAATTGTTCTTGTTGGCTAATTAGAAAGTAATGTTTGAGCGATAACAACTTTTTTAACAGTCTCAGTCGGGGCTTGTATCACATGTAAAATAAATATTATATCAAGAACCCTCTCAAGAAATCAGAATTGTTTAAACCAAACTTTACTATTGTAACAAAATGTTAATCTTACCCTCAGACCTTTTAAAATCCTATTGTTCACCAGTTACAATAAGAATTCAATTTCCACATGATGTTTATGTATGTAGAATAGAGGGGAGACATTCCATCAGAGAGATCCCCATTGCTAGAACAGATGGGCATTGTCTCAGTACTGTTAAACAGGGTGATGTGGAACATTTTATTTCACACATAAAGCAAACCAAGTAAAATTAGCTCTTTTCAGTGCTTTTGACACTTTGGTGGAGAAAATTTCCTCTCACCTGGGGAGATGAGTATAAGACATCTGAATCAGTTTTGACTTGGGGAATTCTGTATGTAAAAACTGACATTTTCTTTTTTCGGTTTCCCACCCAGTGCCCCAGGTCCCTAGAATAACCTGTTAAATGCTAGTGAGAAAAAAAAATGATGACGTTCCACCCTCTTTTGTCTTACGTGAAAAATAAATATTTTCATACTAAATTATCTTTATAATTTCAATTAGAGAAATTATGGTTAGCTTCTGCTCCTCGATAATGACAGTATTTAGCATTTCAACTCCAGATTTCAAGGGATCTCCATGAAGTTGGTCAAATGTCATTACTCGAGGTGGGAAACTGAGTCATAAGGAGACTGTGATATAAGTAATGCAACAGGTACAAGTCATCACTGAAAAATGAAGTCCAGGCATTCTTGTGGGCCAGTCTTGATCCCCAATAATATATCTTAAAAAGTCGAGGTATTCCAGAGAGTAAAATAGCGCAGAAGTCATAAACCATATGGCTTACTGATATATTACAAACTGCCAGGATGCTTGGCTGCTAAATATCTTTGGAGTTCCAAAAACAAAGTTCAGAAAACCTCAAAGCATTTCCCTTGGGGTTCCCAAAATGAAGGTGGCAATTCCCTAACTATAATCTTGGTAAAGCAGTTTTGAGCATTGTGCTCTCATGCCTGCACATGTCAATGAATGTCTTCCAGTTTCTTGGTATGCTTCAGACCAAATTGGTACCAACTGGAAAAAAGGACTTTCATTGTAAGCTTCTTTATAAAGAACCCAAATGATCATTTCCTGCCAGTTATCTTGGGTTAGTGAAACCTTGTTTAAATGGCAATAAAGAAAATACCAGGCCTGTTCAAAAAGATAGTGCACACTACCACACAAGTCTAGGTCATCACACAAGATTTGGTCAGTCAATCCTTTAAGCAACTCCAAAAACCAACCTTTAATATAATCTGGTTGTCTTGTTTACTAGATTCCTTCATTCAACTGTTTTGCCCTCCTTATTCCATGCTTATTGTTAGAATAAGGCAGAAAGAGCTGACAGGTTGCACCTGGACCTAGCAGGTAGGCATTTACTTAATTCAGGCAGGTAAATTTATCCCCCTATCCCACTAAACTGCTTCCTTCTGTAGATAAATAAATAACAGACAATAGCTAAGTGAATATTTCATCTCAGCTCATCTGAGCTGATCCCAAAGTTTCATTCAAATATTGTGATGGCTCAATCCAAACCAGCAGCAGTACACTCCAATTTTTTTCAATTTCTTACCAATCAAGGCCCAATCTGGGGTGCTGTAACCAGAGTTTGAGTTAGTAGAAACAGACCCCTGCATTAAAAAAAAGGACAGCAAAAGCCCTAAGGAAAAATGTTGAGGTATTAAGTCATCTATCATCCCAGATTCTCGCCAGGATGATTAAAATGTTCACATGTCTCCACTGAATCACATTTACTTGGGTATCTTTTACCACGGACAGTCTCTGCAAGCAGGATTACGTGTAGTTTTTGAGTACGTGACATTTCCATTTTCATTTTAAACATGTATTGGCTAATACCCATCATAGATGGCATGCTCGCGGATTAATGAACTACTATACAAAACATCAGTATGCTCACCACCCCTGTGAGTACGAGAGTTGTTAGTCAAGTGGGGAAGTATCAGCCTTGAAACACATCGATCCTTAGTCTTAATGAGTGATCAGCTTCCAGCACTCCTCTTTTTTTCTCTGTCAACAACATTACTTCTGTCTGGTTTTACCTTTCTTCTCCTGCGAAGAGTTAGCTAACGTTCTCTCACGCAGCCCAACAATACTAACATGCCATAAAGCAGGGCTAAGGTCCTATGGTGGTGTTTCATGAGGTTGGTCCCTGGGTTAGGTCCCTGGTAATCCCTGGCCTGCAGGTTACATGGCTCCTTTTGGTAGCCATCGACAATGAGAAGTGTGAGCAGCTGAAGCCAAGTGTGATTCGTGTATTGTGTGACCGGTCTTTCACGAGCCACACTATATGTCTGTACGTTTTGACATGCACATGCACTCCTGATTAAAATAATACAATTCCAAAGCACTAAATGCAATGCTTCTTATTGCCTAGACAATAACTGCATGAAAATAAACCCCTTAAATCTACATAGCACCTTTATCAGTCTTTGTAACTTTGATGAAAAATGTTAGTTAAAGATAATTCAGCAGCTTTTGAAAAGTCTTTAAAAATTGACAGGAAATGCTGGGTTATTTTTACAAACATTTTTAAAAAATCTATAAAAACATTTTAATTTTTTTTTTTTTAAGGAAAAAGAATAAAATCAAGAATCCATTCTGCACCCTGGGAAGAGTTAACCCTTTTCATTTTTAAAATTTTGCCTGCCTTTAGAATAAATGCGATATTGCAAGAAAGAGAAAGTCTTTGCAATTTTTAATTCCACCAAAATTGTAAAAGAAATATTTGAGAAACTGCATATGCTGCTAACAATATATTATCAAATAAAAAAAAAAATCCTTCTTATTGTGTCCTGATACTCAAACAAACTTTGTCAGCCTAAGACTTTTGCACAGTGCATCCAAACCTGAATATTTAAGATTCATCTGTGATACTTAAAGTTTAATGATCATTTTTTTCCCCCTATACCTTTTCTAACTCAGAAAAGAGAGTTCAAGTTTGAAAGAGCGCTTTGATTTGTACAAGAACACAGTAGCCTGTTGCATGCCATTCGGATCTGAGGGCTGTCACTTCTTCCAGCCATCAAGAGACTTCTGAAGAACCAGAAACCTGTCAAGTACTACTCTCTGTCAAAAAGCAAAAAGGAAACACGCATTTTGATCTGGAAATTCATCTCAGACCAGGTACATGGGCTTGCTGATGACAATTGCCTCTCCACGAGTCTATAATGTTTTTCTTGTATGGTTGAACCTTGTATCTGTATCAATCAAAGTGTACTCAAGTATATGACAAGATGCTGAACTTAAGAACAAGTCTAAAGTCCCAGCTGGTTTTCAAGTTAAATAGAATGTGAAGGAGGTAAGAGTTTCTGACCGGAAAATAATTGTCTTATTGTAAGAAACTGTACTACCGCAGGGGGTGAAAGAAAAGGAAAAAATTCCAGTCAGAACCTACTTTTCACAGACTTTGCAACTAAGACATTTAAAAACAAAACAAAACAAAAACCCCAAATAATTTCAGAAATTATAACCACGACAAGCATTTCATTAAGGTACAAGTGTAGGGTTACACCACAGCTAGCACTGGAAGTGAACTATGACAGTACAAAATGAGGTGATGCCTTTAGGGTATGACAGGCTAAGCAATTGACCTAAGAATTTTTGACCAAAAAAGGTCTTGTCTGCTCAGGACAAGGTTTTTGTGACAACTAATATGTACTACCAACACATAAACTAAATCATTTGAAGAGCTGATTTAGCTGACACAGTGCAAGAAAGATGAAACTAGTCACAGGCTTGTCTGTGTTGGAGCTTTACTCGGTTACAGGTGACCTTTGAGAAAATTCATTCTTGTAGAGGACACTGGAGAGCTGTTGTCTTCTTCAACTGCTAAAAGATATCCAATACCTTCCAATACCAGTTGGCAGCATGTATCTTAACCCAATAACTTGCAAACATCTTACCAAGCAATTAGAATAATTAAGAAACGACAGATATATACCACTTTTCTCTGATTGCTAGCTGCATCTCAACTGACTGTTTAGTATTTATTGAATGTATAAATGTATTAATTCTGAAACAATGTCTGTTTCAATGTGCAATGTTTCATTGCAGAAAGAAAATTATTTTAGAAAATTATTGTCTATAACAAATTTTCCCATGTGACAGATCCTCCGTTTTAATTTTTAGATGCTGTCTTTTCAGATCCTTTTCAAAGAGCTATAATGCTTGAGGTAAATGGATAGTTATTAATCAATGTGTAGACAAACTACTTAGAGGATATGCAACACAAATATTATTAATAGGAATAGATATTCCAGATTTACATTTTTGGTTCAAAGAAGAGAAGCTTCAGTAGATTCTTAACTGCAATAAGAAATAGTTGTGCCACATATGTATAAGCTGAAAAATACTGTTGCTGAGACCCCTAAATATGGGAGAAGGGGGTTCATCCAGGTTTCTGAAACTAGAAAAATTGTATTTGCTCAGCAGGGACCTTCCCCTGCTGTTCCCTGACCAGAGGAGCTGGTTAAGCAGGATTGTCCAGTGGTGATTATTTCTCCTCCATCTGCAGCCTTCACCTCACAGGAAGGCAGGCAGCTGCGTGGCTTCAGATCTGTTGGTTCGTGGAACTGGTACCTGAGTACTCCAGTGCCTTTTCCTCGGGTCCCTTCATTGCTCAGGAATAACTATCACATAAGTGCTGATAGCATTAAAATCGCATGTAGACCATCTCCTTGGATCAGTCCTGCTGTCTGAATAGCCAAGCTGCTGAGTAATTCTCAAATGTGTTGATCCAAGGACTCTCTTCTGGTTGTTTTTTTTTAGCTCTGCTAACTTCTTTTTTTACCTTACTGATTTCTTTTTCAACATTATCCTTTTTCTCTTTCTCTATTGTAGCAAAATGCTTTCTTTCCCTTTATTTTTGCCACCTCAGTCATAGAGATTTTACAGCACCAAGAGGAAGGGCATGATGCACCACAAGTGTTTCTTGGCACTGGTGTTTGCCTAAGGACAGCAATAAAAGTCTCACATCCAGAAGCAGTGACTATGAGGATATCAAATACCAGCAGAGAAAATTTACTGTTTTGGAGATGGGTTTTGGCCAAAATTAAAATTGCTTGACTGTGGTAGCATCTCAGCTCCACTGAAAGCAATGTTAAAGATACAAGTACTGAAAACATCCAGAAAAAGCAGAAGTTAAGGACACATTAAGGTCATATCTTACACTGAGCTAAAATCCAGTATGGCAGTTGTAAATGCTGTTGTTTTCTGCTCATTTATAGCATCTGATATATTCATATTACGTTCGTTTATAACATTCATATTACACAACTTGAGCTTTGCTTTCTTCATCAGATATATTGCATTGCTTTCCATGGGACCATATATTATTTCTCAAACAACATAGACACCCACACTTATTTTATCCTTATTATTACATTTATGCTTACCATAACATCTGACTGTTCAACTGCCAAAGAGAGCCATATTTGTGTTATACACAAGACAAGGATCTTTTTGTATAGCCAGAATGGGCAGCCCATTCCTACCTGCAGCTAGGTAAGATACAAGCATCATTAAAACCAGCAGCTGTTCAGATGTAATATCAAGAAATTAATTTAGGATGCTGCAACCCTCCAAGTTACCATATTATTTCTATTTTTTCTTCCCTGTGCCTCCCCGCTAATTCTGTAGACATAAACACACTCCCTTCTCATTTTCCTTATTTTCTCCTTGCCAATTGTGGACTTCTGCATTGTGTGGAGTACGCAACCAGGCAAACCTGTGGAGGCCATATAACTGTTCATTAAATTGTTCACCAAAATTCTAGATCCCCAGTTTTGCACTTTCAAAGATTTTTTTTTGGTGACTAGGTGATATCAGGACCTCTGATTGTCTTTTCCTGGCCAAGTTTTCACCATGCAGTGCAAGAGAGTGCTAGAGACATCCAGTGTATGTTCAAAGGAAGGTTTGCAAATAGAGACTTGCAGTGCCTCTTTGAAGCAGAGATTCCAGAGACAAAGAACACCCTCAGAAACCCTCCAGGATGTAAACAGAGGCAGAGAAACAGATCTTAGCAGATCCTCCAAGCAAAAAGGCCTTCACAAACTGATCAATATTTCAAGCTATCAGATAGGGTATTACGTAGAATAGAAAATGCCTAATCCTGAGCACCTGCTACAGCTCCAACCTTTGTTGTATCAACCTGTCAGCCTTTTCTTACAAGTAATTTCTCAAAGATAATGTAGTTAAATCTTAAATTAAGCAAAAATTCTAGATTTCTCAATTTCTGGAGAAGTAGTCATTAATGAAACAGTCCCTGTAGAGCTGACAATCCTGGGATTTTCCCAGAACTACCCACCTGTGAGCAGAATTCTAGAAATCTCAAATGTGAGTCGTTGTGGGGCATTTCAAGTAGGGAGAACAGGAATATCATTCTTCAACTGTAGCAGTTCCAAAAATGCAGTGTCTTCATTAGAAACCCCATGTCACACAGGGATAAGGTAAAATAGACACATTTGTCTGCTGTTCAGCAAAGGTTGCAGGCAGATTAATTCATCTGTTCTCCTCTAAAACCTTTTCTTTCCCACTGTCTTACTCCAGCAGTTGAAGTGACATACTGCAGATGTGAAAAGCTTACCTCAAATGCTCCCTGCCCCTTCCCTACCCTGTACCACAATTGTGCTATGCCTGGGGAAAACAGTTTGAAGAAAGGTCTCCTGTAACCACTGGTCTCAGGATCAACTAGAGATTCCAGTCAGTATGGTAAAATAGATAAAAGCAACAAACCATGGACTTGCTAGGCAGATGTGTCTGAGGAGCCTAACAGGGCAACCTGAATTGTGGGGAGTTTAATTGAATGAGAAAATTGCTCTTTGTCATGTCAGGAAGCTTCAAAGACTGATGAAATCCCACCAATATCACTTTGCTCCACCCAGTAAAGTTTATGTTAAGACTATGTAACAGCATGCTTATAAAAGTTGCCCAGCAGATGATCCTGAGAAGACGGTCGTGCCTCTGCTTCCAGCTGGAGAAGTGCCAGCTAAAGGACTGGGACTTTGCCCACCCAACGGAGCTTGCACAGTTTCTGTTGTGTGAATAGGAGAATATGCCAAAGCAGACTGCAGACAAGAAGGGTTCCTTTAGGAAAGAAGTCTCTGAAATAAAAAAGTAGTACTAGCTCCTTCAGGTTTCTTTTCCCTTCAGGTCCTTGAAGTGATGACCAGGCCCCTCAGCAAGGATCCCTTCGCTAAGGGCCTGCTGTGGGAACTCCTGCTATTATGCCGACAATTAGACACAGCAGGAGTGGCAGAGCGCACTGCGTTTCCATCACTGCCTGCCAAAAACCTCAGTGCACATTTTCTACCATGGGATGAGAAGGAGAAAACCTTTGGGAGGCAGAGATGAAGGTGCAAAGGAGCAATAACAATTACAGTCATATTTGAAAATGGAGCTGGTGGTGCTTAATAGAAATTATCAGCTTTTGAGGCAGTGATCGCTCTTTTTTTGCCAATATCTAGGCTAGGAATAATTCCTTAATTTTCTATGTCTGTTGTTTTCAAATCTGTAACATCTCATATACAGTGGTTCAAGCCCAAAGTAACACAGACTTATCTTTAAAACACTTCTATTTTCTGCAGCCTTCTCAGCTTTGAGCCTCACTCCAGGGCCAAAGCCCCAAACATTGAGTGAATTCATTCTGCTGAAGTAGTAGGAGCTCAGATACAGAACATGGACTGCTCCAGCCCAAGTCTACCCTCTTGTGATAAAGCCTCTGAAAAGCAGGACTACATACTAAGGAAAGCTTCCAAAGAGTGAAGAAATGTACAAACAGAATATGAAGTTGGTGTAATCAGGAGGACATCTTCTTGATATTAGGGTCTGACTTTCTTTCAGATATCTAGAGATCCTGCTTTTTGGAGCAAATGTAATACTAAAGCAAAGAGTTTGAGTGATTGCATTATATTTCTGACTATTTGAGGATGTCCGTCCTGCACACTTCAATCAACATGATCTTAATTTTAGATTTGTGCATTTCAAAGTTATTTACTGCTGAGGGAAATCACCCATTGGGGTCATAAGGTTCATTCCAGAGCCTGATGCCAACATTTTGTGGATGAGCTGGTGATTCCACAGACAACTCTGATGCCTCCAGAAAGAAAAGTTCTCATACACACCCAGGAAAAAAAAAGAAAACAACCCTCCATTCTCTGTTGGTGGTCCCAGATTTGTAAGATGTTCAGCTAGTTGGTGCTAGACACATAGTGCCAGAAGCACCGCTCAGCAGCTATTTTGTGTTCTATGAAATGTACCTCTACCAAGCTTGCCAGGTAAGCTACAAAGTTGCTTAGAGAAGCACACTGTCCTGGTTTTCACATAGTCCAAGCTGTCAAAGGTCTCTTGATGACTAGCAAGGCTGACATCTGCCTACACATTCACTTGGCCAAAACTACTTCTCAAATCCAGCTCCTCTTCTCTCCATCCATAGCTGCAAATGCCAAGGTGATGAAAAGGTGTCAAGCAGAGAACGCTGATATCAGCTGCAGAAGACTGTAGGATTTATCCTGTGCCTCCTGACCTTACCCTGCCGTGACTGATGTATATGCTAGCCGCCCAGCTACAAGGGAGCCAAGAGTATGAGCAACATGTGATAAGAACATATATCAAGCTTTCTATTAAATAGAGCTTCAGTAATCTGTTGCTTGTATTTCTTTTTTAGCTTTCCAGTCTTTTTGCCTCCTGTAAGCCTCAAAGAAGTTAAATTTATAATGTCCCAACATTATCAATAAACGTTTTCAGAAATAATAGCTCAAGACCATGACCTACGGGGTTCTATTAGAAACAGAACTACTTGCTGGTCATATCCCATTTATTATTACATCTTGAGGTCTGTCAGATAGACAGTTTTTAATCCACTTAATGTGTGCCACGTTGATTTCATATCATTCTTAACCAATGTATTCTGCAGCATGAAACCAAATGTTCTGTAGTAGTCTAAGTATATTGTATCAACATTATTACCTTATCAACCCAACTTGTAATCTCACAAAAATATCAAATTAGTTTGACAAGATCTATTTTCCATAAAACCACATTGATTGGCATTAATTATATTTCCCTCCTTTCATTATTAATCGAGTCTCATACCAGTCATCCTATTGTTTTCCTCAGGACTGATGTCAGGTTAACATGACTGTATTTACCCCACTTTTCTTGTTTACCCTTTCCTGCCCTTGTTCGTTTCATTGTAGTCTCCCAAGAGTTCCATATTACTCAAATAATTATTAAAAGTGTTTCTATATTGCATCTGAAACAGACTTTTTTTTATCATAACCCCGATTCTTTTCTTACAATGTAGAAATATTTAGTAGACACTTTTGCATTTTCCACACTTTTATTGTTGAGTCTAAATGTATCTGCCTAGCAATGAGCCTGTGTCATTGTGACGACAATTTATGTTTCAGTTTACTTAAAAATTTCCCAGTTCTTCACAGCTAAATATTCTTTTCTCTGTATCTTTTCAATTCCTTTACCTGTCTTCTGCTTTTCCTTGCTTCTGTATTTGTTGCAATTAACTTCTCCTTTCTTTCAACTGTTGTACATGTTTTTATTATTTTTCTAGCTGCTTTCATCTCCACTTAACTTTACTGTTGTTTTCATAACCTCTGGTTCCTTCTTTCCTCAGTTGTAACACTGGCATTTGGGAGTCTAGTAAAATGTTAACAGAAGGTTCCATATGATTATTTCTTTTTTTTGATTCAGTCCTTTTTAAAGATGTCCTTCCTAACTGTTTTCAGCTTTGGCAATTTGATCCTTTGGCTAAGATTTCAATTTGATAAAATATTGAAAAAAATGTGAGCTGCTCAGGAAAGCCTAACTTTTTGGAGCCTGATAACCATAGCAGATTCTAAACTCAGAATTAGAGGTGCATTTTTCGTGTAGTGTGTCTGTGAAGGGTTAGGGCTTGGCAAAAGCAGAAGCCCATGTTAAGTAGAAAGCTAGATGAAGCTAGATGACAATGCACTTTATGAGTGGAGATCTGTTTGAAGCTCTAGCATTTCTAGAGCTGGGACATACAAATTATGTTCTCAAGCATTACCTTTCATTTATGGCCTAGAGTCCAGAACTTTCTCCTAAAGACTGGTATCTACATCTGCTCTTCCCAAGAACTGAGTAACCCCCTTTTTTTCTTTTCAAAAGATGACCAGTTTTTGCAATAACTTTTTACATAATATCTTAGCAGTACGACGACTTGCCCAGAGAAAAGCTAAAAATAAGTTGAGATGATTTTAAGCCTATATGTCCCAGTCAGTACCCTAATCTCTTTTACAAATAATTTTTAATTACATTGTCTTACATCAAACAGCTATCAGAATAAAACTAATCCGTAAAGTGGATATAATTCCAGAAGCAGAGTCCAGACATGGAGTTATCACCGTCCATGCTCTGGTCATACTGTTGGAGTGATGCCCTGCTCACCAGATTGGTAAGGTATCGGTAAGCCTTTGGTATGGCTTCTGATTCCATAGATCTTCCATTCTTTTACATTTTTCTACAGGAAAGGTGAATACTCCTGTTTGGACTACCCTATAATCAATGCATTAGAGGGGTTCTCCAGAGAGTGTGAGAGTGAAGCCCTTTCTAAATCATCGGAAACACATTAAAAGTCCCACACTTCCCTGCTGACTGATATAGCTGGTAGGGTGTTCAATCACTTATAAAAGAAACAGAGATTTTGAAACAGCTTTTTGTGAATATGCTAATGCTGTTAGTTTACTTTGCTCTCCAAATTTTCTTCTCTAATTTCAATTATGCTTGAGGTGATGAAGGTGTTGTCTGCTTAATTTCCTGAAGCAAGTTCCTCAGGGTAAACGTAACCCTATTACACAATATAGAAGTGAAGGCTCAGGAGACTTTCAGATTGGAATGAAAAGTACTTTGTGAATATAGGTTCTTATAGAGCTAGGCAGTCACCTACCTCACGTAGGATTTTTGGATTTTGACACTCCAAGACTTCCAAGATCCCTGATTTTTTGTCTTTATTTTGAGAGCTGGCATGAGTTGCTCATTCTGACTGATAAGACAGTTGGCATTGGTTTACATGTAATGGACTTGCTCAAGTTGGGCTAGCTTATATCTATTTGCCACTAATAAATATCTGTGATGAAGATAAACTGACATTATCTGTCTGTATGATGGTAATAAAGATTTTTTTATTGTCTAGCAATTTTTACAATGGAAAAAAAATATCAAACTTTCATCTCTGCTTTCAAGTACCAGTCATCTTAACTGCCTTCATATAACCAATGCTAGCAAGCTGATAACACTGCTGTGCTTCTCACTAGGTTTTTAATGAGTTCATCAGGTTGGGGAAATGAACATATTCCTCCTTCAGGTGATCCTTCATGAAGAGTCTGTTCCAGCACTCGCCTTGCTCAGTGGAAGACCACTATGAGAAGCAAGGTATTTCCAACATCAGGAGCTTTGTGATACTGGTAACAGTGCTGGGGTTTTAAAGAAGTCCCTGTGGTTACTAGCTGGGTCTCCCAATATCTAGCTCATAACTAGCATTTGGAGACACTGTCTGGATGGAGCTCAGTACCTGTAACTGTGATGGTACGGTATGAGGAAGGAGTTGGAGAAAGGATCAGAATTAATATTTGCTTTTTCATGAAAGAAGGTTTACAGGTCTTCATTGTAAAAGGCAGACAATCTCAGAGTCATGCTTTCTGATGTGACCCTCACAGCAGAAGCTGTGAATCCTTTTGATGCAATTGCATGAGACCAGAACATTGCCAGTCTTCTTTTTGATTGCAGCTTATCTCAGTCATTCATGCAAACATGGCAGTTTCACTCCAAAATACCACAGGTGCAGCCAGATACTTCCTTGAAAAATCTGTTAAATCAGACTATGGTAGGGTATTTAATCAGCCATGTATCACATATGGAGCACATGACATCTGAACTTCTTAAAACATACTTTACATTTCATATGAAATTTGAGAGTTTTGTTTTGATTTATAAAATCCTGTTTAATATGGGGCTTGTTACCGACTAAACCAATTATTTCCTTATCCTCTGACTCAGCAGATGAGCTCAGCTTGAGTGCTTAACCTGACAGTCCCTAAAGATCCTTACTTTGGGGCTCAAGGTAGAAGAATTTCAGGGCCTTTGGGTTCTGGAGGATATTGAGTAGTTCAGAGACCAAGGACTTAAGGACTTCAATCTTCTAGACATGTTGCGAAGCTTGTGTATTTACTCAGGATTTCACAGAGGTACAGTAAGTGAAGTGTTGTGGGAGGAGTGTAAAACTACTATTGCTTACAAGGTGTCAATGTAGATTTTTTTCTTTGTTTGTATGTACGTATTCAATTATTTTAATTGCATCCGTACTTCAAAATAGATACACACTATAATGTGAGTATGTAAGTAGGCCCTCTCACCAAATTTACATTGTTAAAAACATTTTTAAAAGATGACACACAACTTACCCAAATAAACTGGTGGCCACATAGACTGAGACCAGCTTATTTAAGTCCAACCTGAAAGCTGACCTGCACATTTTAGCTTTCTCCACCTAAGGATTTCAATAGCATTTTCAGTCCTTCTACCCACTGAAGAGTTGTCAGATACTCAATTCGCACAACCGTACATCCAGGACTCCCGACCCCCGAACTTCTCCAGATTAATCAGGGTCTATGCAAAGATCCCTTGTTGAGCCCGCAGGAAGCCCTTGACCCAGCCTTTCTGGGATCATTTGTGAACTTCTTGTATTTGTATGAATGTTGTTTTCAAATTGCTTTTCTAAGAATGCATTTTTCCTTCAGAAATTAAAGTCATGCCCATTTGCAATTCTACATTCTGAGCAAAAAAACCCCAACAACTTCCCAAAGTGTAAATAAATAAATAGACTAATATAATCATGTTCTTAAAAGAGCAAAAAGTATATAGCATGCATGATTTGACTTTGTTTTCATAAAAGGCTATTGCCACCATTTTTAGGTTTATATTAATGAGATTTTATAATAACTGTATGCATGGTTCTAATTTAATAGAAACTGATATACTATGTTTTCAGGTTGTTTGGTGTAAAACAGACTTTTTAAAAGTTATACATCATAAAAAAACTTTATTTGATCAAGCTTAAAATGATATGTTTTCTGCTTTTTAAGCTAAAGGTACCACATACATGTTATTTTGTTTTAATTTTACAGGAGGAATTTTATATATATACATATATGTATATACTTACATAAATACGTCTCCTCTGCTAGCATAACAAAATAAAGATTGTTGGGGGGGGCTTCACAGCAGAACGATATGTAACAGCTGCCTTCCTTTCTCTCAGAAAAGATATAAAGGATTGTTTTTCCTTTTACAGTGATCCCTTAAGTCATGGCAACCTTCTCCAGTTGCCATTAATTCGACACCCTGACAACTTAAAGACAACGGCAGCACATCAGATCTAAAAGGAATTGTGTTTAATTTTCTCTGCTAATGCATTGTATCTGCAGAACTGATATTAAAGGTAACTCTGCACATCATGTCTCGAAACCAGATACCAGGAGGGGATGATGAACAAATTGAAACCTCTTGTGGGAAAGAATTTGACCAAATCCTAGCATTCCATAGACCATTCACATGAAATTGATAAGACTATTGTAAATCACTCCAGCGACTTTGAAGAGATGAAAAGATATAGACCTGCCATAGTAAATAAGCAATAAGAAAGCACACGTCATTATACAAAAAGCTAAGTTAATGTTTGCATTGTTCAGGGAAGATTGCAGATAGTAAATTTGGCTTTGAATATAAATATAGGCTAATAATTTTCACAGGTTTTTTTTTCCTTCTTTAGCTTTATTTTAAGCACAGCAATTTCTACAAACGTTAATTCCAAAAAAGGATGAAAGCCATACTGGATGTCCAGCAACACGTTTTTTTTTGCCAATCAGACCTCTCTCTACATTCCCTTATGAGAAAGGGATTGGCTTTCTACAAAATTTTTTATACACAACATGGAAAAGAATTTACAGCCTCAGTCTTGTCTCAGAACTGAAATATGAGATGAGGCTGCGTGAAATACCACTGTGATGGCCTTCATTGATTTGCCTTCTTTTAAGTTCTTAGTAGCTCTGCAGTATAATTAAGGGCAGTAGTTGTTAAGTGCCTCGCAGGTCTGATCCACAAGCCAAGAGAGTGCAGAATGTGTTTGAGGTACGCCCTACACTGGGAGCAAGGTAGTCTACAAATCATTTGATCATTAAACTATAGGAAAGGGGGAACGAGGTTAGAACAATGGCATTGCTCTTCATCCTCCACCCTACACCATCATGTTGCAAGCCTTCAGCACTAGATTTTGTTGGCTCTAGGTTCAGAATCCACCACTGATACAAAGGAGGCCTTAGTATCTTTAAGGATCTCAGTTTAAGTACTTGAAGTGGCTTGGTTTGATTTTATTTTGGGTGGGGAAGAGAGGAAAAAAAAAGATGTAAGGAAGGTGATATTGGCATTCTACATATCTCAAATACCTTCAGTGCTCAAGATAAAAAATTTCCCTGAATTTTTCATAAAACATTATAAAACTTTAGCTTAAAACAGGTAGTTTCTTAAAATGCAACTGAATTTAGAGATTTACTGTGTTTAAAAGGTAAACTAGTGGTATGCAGTATTCTAGTATGGTTCAATGGGTATACACAGAAGAACAACTATTTAATAGCCAGAAACAAGTGGCAAACACAGCCAGGTACTGCTAACAATTATTTTCCTTTTCTGAAAAGAAAGAATTAAATTTTCTTTTGGAATTTTTTTTTTTTTTAAATATGAATCACAAAAGTGTTTTTTTCTTAATATTTACCACACATGAGTGAAGCCACAGTCTATTAGTTAGCACCAACATGTTGTGAAGCACATTACTGAAAAATAAAAAAATACTTGTAGCTTAATGACAATATTTGGTTGTGTCATGCTTACAGTAACACAGATTTTCTCTCAAGTGGTTATCTTTTTCTGTACGGGGAAAAATGTTTCTTATTGAAATAAGTAAAATATATCTCAGCTAAATTTGAAATCTTATATTCAGAAATACATATTTACATCAGAAATGGTAAAGGTCGGTTTGCTTTGATGATTCCGTGGGTTCCTTAGATATCAGTTCTTCGTTTGTCGCATGTTATCATAGGCAATTACTTTAAGCAGTGGTTTTCAGTAATATTTCTCAAAATTCCTCATGTGATTTCCCATGAAAAGGGAGGACCTAATTGGATTTTTAATCCTTAGCTAATCAAGCAACACATTGCGTATACTGTTTTAGGTAGAAACTGAAAAGTTCTTTCCACTGCCCTATTATAACAAGGCAAGTTTGGATGTAACTTGAATCAGTAGAAAAATAACACGGTAAAGTCCCTATACTGTATAGATGTTACATGAAAACAATGCTCTCCTTTCTTTAAACTGCAGCCAGTGCCTAGCCTTTGATGAAGCTCTGGAATAATGGAGTGCCATGGGCTATTTTCTTCTGGTTTCTATAGCTCAATACAGGGCTTGTCTCTTCTGTTTGTTTTCGGCTAATTGCCTCAAGATCTAATAAGTTAGTGATGATGTATGCTGAGCACCAGTGACCCCTTGCCAAAAGAAATATTATGTCGCACCAAAGTTTAAGGAGCTAGGTTTTTATCAGCCAAACATCTTTTCCCTAAAAGGCTCTAATTTCCACTGTGTAGGTTGTAAGTGGCATCCATGATTGCACTGGTTCTTTTAAATGGCTAAGACAGAAATAATACTTGAGGGGAAAAGCCAATGTGGAGGCCAAATGCTAACCTACATGTGTTCTCCAAGGTTTTGGCATTTGTTGTTCAGCATGCCTCAAAGGAAAAACACTTAAGAAATGATCAATTTAACAGAACATTCAACTTAAATTAGATGTTTACTCAGGTTTTTCTCTTTGCATGTAATTTTAATGACCTTATTTAAAATGTTCCTTACTTATTTTCTTCTCCTCAGAGCAAAGATATCCAGGGAAAGCAAAGACATTAGCAGCTACTATCGATTATATTGAAAGTTTTAACATATATAAACAATTAATAGAATGAGGCCTAGGTAGATAACTTATTAATACTGCATTAAATAATATTACACAGATTGCAAGTTAAAATATGTTTTCTTTTTTAAAAAGTAAGACACTGCTCTGGCAAAGTTGAGGTATATCAGAAGCAAAAACCTTCCAAGGAAGGTTTCTGGTATACTGAAACTTTTCCTTTTTTAAACGGAAGCAGCATTCTCTTTGTTAAGATGCTTAATAATTGGACTTCTATGGAACAAAGGCAAAAATTCAGAACATTATAGAATTTACAGGGAAAACAAATAATTTCCTTACATGTGGAGTCATCATACTGCCTTATTAAAACAGTTTCTCATGTTACAGGGCAGATCTAACAACGGTCTGAACTTTACAACATTATCGGTGTTGTAAAGTTCCTAACCTAGTGACCTTGCTGCTCACCAGAATGGACAGCCGTCAGCTTGATGGAAGTGCTTGCCATGGCAGTCCCAAAAGTCAGCCTGATGGTAAGGAGCTCCTTCCACTGGTGGACAGGAGATGTGGAGAGCAAGTTGTGCCTTGCCCCCAGTGTGCAGCTAAGGGACTACTCACTGGGTTGATCTAACAATTCTCAGTTGCCATTTTTTCTCCTCTGCTCGCATGCACACTCACTCTTGGCCCATCTTTTGCGCTACGATGTTTGTGCTGCTGGTGAGCCCGTTTCCCTCACTGCCTGGCAGAAAACTTACCCTTAAGAAAAGAAAAAAGTATATTTTCCACTGTGTTAGGGAGCTGAACCTGCAGCTCACCAGAAGCAACAGCCTGCAAGATGGAGGGAGGAGGAGGCATATTTTTTAAGATTCAAAATGTTGTGAAGCTGCACCCATCCAAGTCTGCATTTCTTTGGTCCTACCTCCTCCAGTCCCTGACTGACCATTCCTGAAACGTTTCTCACACTGGCGCTGGCCCTGGTTTGCCCAGGTGGTGCCATGTCTTAGAAAGCTGATCTCTGCAAAATCTTAGGAAAAAAAAAAAAAAGACTTCCAATTATCGCTTCTTCCGCAGAACAGGAGGTACGGGACATGGTCCCAGTTCTTTCTTATGCCCGAAGGGATATGAGCTTGCATTTTTCAATGCTCAGGTGAACGCACAGGCACAGACAGGCTGCAAAGCATGACGACATGGGGAGCTCACACACCCTGATCCCATGACTATTTTGTATAAACAGTGAAATGTGCACTGCATCAGAGACTGGAAGCCAAGTCTAAATTTCTTTTTTTTTTCCTCAGAATTGTGATTTTGCTATTTCTGACCCCCGAAATAATCTGTTGTCCCACACCACATGGATTAGCTGCAGCACAAAGAATCAAAACCATGGCTTCCACACACAGATCACAATCTTTGGTGTAGAGGATCCACAAGAGAAAGAAGAAATGAAACACAGGTGTCCTGCATCCTGTGCAGATGCTCCGATCACTGAGAGCTGTTGGATAACAGGCCCTGATTGCTATTTGCTCTATTTGTGCCTCTCTGCAGCGGGCCAAATCCTTACATGTCCCAGGAAAACATCTACCACTCTGGGTGGTGCTGGTGAGGTAAGTGGAGGAAATATGAGCCTGAAAGCTCTCCAATATTACCTGAGTGCCTGAACTGCTTGGGATTCCCCAGAGAAGAGGCAGTTCTTGCAGGGCCCAGGGACAGGCAGCTCGATGTGAAGGCAGCTGAACTCATAAGAAAAAACAAACCTATGGATTTTGGATGACTCTAGGGTCAGATGGCAGCTGAGAAGGAATGCTGAGACTCGATATGTTGGATTTAAGCAAGGAGCTTTGTAAGTCTTGTACCTTTCAGGGCACAGTCAGATGTTGAGGCGTCAGGAAAGAGGTTCAAGCAAAATAATAAACCAAAACATTTAGATTCTAGGTGAGCTGCTAGCAAAACAAAAACCAAAAAAGCAATATTTTATTTAAATTTGCTATTATATCAGATAGTATCAGGAGTTATTATCTCATTTTAATGGGAAATAGGGAAACTTCTGGGATTTATGAATTAATATCAGGAAATTGGTTGAAACTAATGAAAAGTAATGAATAATGTATAACGAAACAACTGAGTGGCCATGACATGATAGGAGCAAAGGCAAATTTGTGCACGTCACAATTCTCTGCTTTACAAGCAAATAATAGAAACATATTAACTTGTACTTTCAAAATAGCTAACATTGCTTATATATGAATTTTAAGCAATCATGAGGTGAAAGCTCAGGTTCTGCGTTTGGTTGGAAAATAGCTAGAAGTCGGAATCTGGGTGTAAAGGGTTTTTTTTTACAGAGCAATACATTAATAGCCAGATATCTCACAGTTCCTTAATAGAACCAGCAATATTTAATATTAGTGGGAAAATCAATATGCAATAATTGTGGAGTTTTCCTTTGTCACAGCATTTTTAATGTCCTTACATACTGTGATCATTCCTACTTGATATATGTATCTATAAACACAATTGTTAGTAGAAAGGGTTAAGAAATGACATGCCAACATTTGCAAATGCCAGCGCTCTTTATACTGGTCAAAATTAGAGAAGACTTTGAGAAGCTTCAGAGGGACTTATTGAAGCAAGTTGAGTCGGCAGTTTGATGGTAGTTAAGAATCAGTGTCTTCCTAATGAAAAGAAATATACTCTGGAGAGAATAATGTAAAGTCAATGAGATTGATGCATGTGCTTAAACTTAAGTGTGTATTTGACTGCTTCACTGAATAAGGATGGCATTACATTCTTAAAGTTACTTCACTGCTATAGACATTGAATCTTCAAATCTTAATGATTCTTAACTATTAAAAATATTACCTATTTAGAGTAACACTGTATTTTTTAATTTCCTTTTTTTAGGATATTACTTCATCCCCCCCCAAATCCAATTAGTATTTGTTATGCAACCACAGAACCATTATTAAATAAGACATTACTACAAAAATTAACATTTTAAAATTTTATCAGCTATTAGCTGCACTGGGAGGGTTAGAGGAATATCCGCAAAACACCAGAGCTGATTCCAGGAAAATATCTGAAATCCACCAATAATGTCCAGTTTTCTAGAGAACACAGTACAAGCATTTATTTTTTCTGATATAGTATTCCATCTTGTTTTGGATTAAATGTCCAATATAACACTTATTTCTTCCATTATTTTATGATGCAGTTAAATATGTATTGTTCCATACTTGAGAACAAGTTGGCAATGTAACGTGCTAGCATGAAAGAAATAAAAATATATGTTGCATGCATGAGTCTTGATTATTTGAAACATTGTTTTGTGTAATGTGATTTAACCCCTTTTCTGATTGAGATCATGTTTGCTATTCCCTTTGTTTAAAATATGTCTAAGAATTCTATTTCTACTGCAAAAATAAATGATGAATTATTTATACATACCAATTATTTATTATCATTTATGCAAAGCTTGTCATATTATGCATGCATAAGGGGATTAAATCACTGTTAACCCATAATGCCTTTAGGGGCATTATATGATAGGCAAAAGGTTGCTTATGTTTACTATTGTAGATAAACATATACATTAAGAACATACATACTGTTTATACGAATTGCCAAGTTGAATATCAGTTCTGTTAGGAAAATAAAGTGTTTATTGAACAATTGGTTTTATAAATAATGAGCAACTAATCTATTTAATGCAGTACACTTACTTTCTATAGCTTAAAAATATGAACTTTTTTCAACTAATGATACTCAAGTTGAATTTAATTCAAACCTGAGGAATGGAAGTAGTATAAGAATGCACTCAAATCTTTTGTTTTGTTGTCCCTCCTCATCAGATAATGATGCATGATTACACTTTACCATTAAAATAAGTAGGCACAATCTATAAAAAGACAAACCAATATGATTTTCTATTCTTTCCAATAATCAATCTGAAATACAAGGCAAATTCAGTGAGATGGAGTTTTTATACCAACATAAGCAGGTGGAAAGATTGGATACGGTTGCTTTAATGGGGTACAAAATGGAAGCACATTTTTGCAGGGTGTAGGCCAAAATTATATTTAGTAGTACAATAATAAAGCAGTCCTTATGTTTTGACGTCAGGCTGTAAAAAGAAGAAAATAGATTTTAAGTTTGTGCAGAAAAATATTTTTTCCAGCTTTAATAAACAAACAGGGCATTTAAATCATACAGGGATTAGGGCATCATGTGTGTGCTTGAGGACATTTCATACAATGGCAGGGTGAGAGAGTAATTCAGCAAGAGTCAAATGACAACAATTTAATGCAGTCACTCTCCAGAGTTGCAAGATCTTGTTACAAATATGGTTCAGGTCACAGTCTAAACATAGTTAAAGGTCTCAACCCAGTTCCTGAAGAATGTGGGTTCACATAACAAAACCTGCCCCTCGAAAGCACACATGCAAGTCTCTGATCTCTCTCATTCTTGTTCTCATCTTTTCTTGTCCCTCTTCAGCAAAGCAACATGTTGGTTTCTTGACCTACCCCAGTCTGACTCCCACAGCAGCTTAATTTGTTTCTGTTCGCTCCAGAGCCTACAGGTCCTGAGGATGTGTTGTTTTAGCTGTTGTGGCGCTTTAAAGCCTTTCCTAAGCAGCCAGCACAAACACGCAGGAGCGTATCTCGGAACTGACGGTTGAGAAGTTGAAAATAACAATGAGTCCTGTGGCAACAGAGCTGAGGCCAGCTGGTCAACTGATCTTGACCAAGTAAACTGAAAGAAAATGTATAACTGTTATTATATGTAGATTAGGAAAAGGTCAGGTCAGATAAACAACATCTTTTCCTAATTTAGACAGGCTGCAATGAAGTCAAAGGTTGCCATTGTCTTCAGCAGAGTTTCTGACTGGACGTTGGAGGCCTGATTCACCAAAATATTTGTATATACTTAGCTTTAAACTGGGAAGAAGTCCTCCAGAAAGTCAATTCTTAAGGTTTAGCACATGCCCACGTGCTATGATCAACGCAGCCTGAAACCTAGCGTTAAGCCCTTGAAGTGACCTCCATGCTAAAAGCACTCCCAGGGAATCGGCGGCTTCAGCCCTAATTCCAAACCAAGCCACTTTATGAAACCTAGCCCTATCAGCAGCCCCTTTTCAACATGGCAGATTAGTGCTGTTACGTCCTAACTGCAAGTGCAGCCTTGTTTTAACCAGCTGCACTGAAGCAATACGCTGCAAAGATTCTCCCCTTGTTTAGGTTGATTTGATATCAGAACAATGCCCCATCTTATACTGAGTTATTCTGATTAAAACCAACACAAGTGAGATCAAAATCAAGTCCACTGACTGCAAAAAGCAAAAGAATGTGTTAAAAGAAAAAGTAGTTTGAGGGCAAGTAAAACCTCTAGCTTGTTTTTTTAATTAATATTTTCTTTTTGTGACATAGCCTCAGGCATCCAAATATATATTCCTCTAATCCCACTTGACCTCAACACAAATGTTTATGCCAAGGGTGTTCTCATGTTCCCAAGACTGGGGTTTAGGATAATGGATTCTACCAAAGGGCATTCTTGCCTTTTTCTTCTATCCTTTCATTTCCAACCACCTTTCCATCCATGTTTTAATACCGATTCTCCTCTCTCCCACAGATACGGTCTCATGCATAATATTCCTACAGATGCTACACTAAGGGCCATGCCTACTACAATCAGTACTAATAAATGCCTTCTTACCTCCTAGCTACTGGGCTGAAGTGAAAGAGGTTCTCAGTTTCTCTCTACCTCTGGGTTCTCTGTACATGTTGCTGCTATCTTATTTCTGCACAGACGATCCATGAAGTCAAACAAATTCATTACTTAATATATATAATATATATAAAATATATGGAAACAGTAGGAAGGACAGATTTTTACAATTTATTCAGTGACTGAAATAACAGGTTTTGAAAGCAGGAACCTTCTCAATTCTTTTTCTTTCAGTTAATGGCATGATAAAGATAAATTTGAAATAATGTTGCTGTCAGAAGTGAGCGGATCAGGATTTTATTATTCTGAGTAAATCTTCGTCTTTCATAAAATGCAGATCCATGCTGAAATTATGTTTATAAAATTAGTCAAATTAGCATACAAAAATGTTGTCACTTGTATTTATTAACCAAAATAAGCATTATTTGAAAACTTGACTCATGAAAATTGGTAACAGAAAATTAAGATGGAATTTTCCTTTATGTACCTGTAAGAACTTTGAAGTGTTTCCATTGGTATATGATAAAAAATTTATGTCATCTTTTCGCAGTATTACCACTAATTCCTTAACTTTACTTTTTGATGTAAAAGCTTTTCTGGTGAATCATTTTGTACATTTCAAAGAGGTCAGAGACGATCCCAATAAAACATACTATTGCACATCTGAAAAAACGTTTCACAAAGTGAAATGTTTGAAAGTAAAGCCCCTATTTACTTTTTCTGCCAAAGTTTACATTTTAAATCTGTGTTTTGTAGGCACTAGTGATGATATGACATTCACTCAAAATAACCTGATGCACTTAGATTATTTTTAAGAACAATTCTGATGGTAGAAATGGAAGATAAAAAGCCAGTAAATGTAAAAATTAGGCTTTATCAGATAGAGGAAAAATCTACTATTTTTATCACCTGGGGTTTTTTTCATGTGTTTATGTATAAA
The DNA here is from genome assembly GCA_008711295.1 of Anarhynchus alexandrinus. Classification (NCBI taxonomy): domain Eukaryota; kingdom Metazoa; phylum Chordata; class Aves; order Charadriiformes; family Charadriidae; genus Anarhynchus; species Anarhynchus alexandrinus. Next base: position 1,070,245 of record VUYV01000153.1, read on the forward strand.
AATATGTACGTTAGTCACATTCTTTTCAGACATTTTGTATAAGAGATTTAACATCAATTTGACTGGAGTCTTCCTATTTGGTTTCAAGAGAAACATCAACTAATCAACACTACAGACACAGAATATGATTGTGGCTTATTCTGATAGATTACCTTCATGACAGCAATATAGTTTGGGAAATGTAGGAGAAGGAATTTAGGAACCTACTCTACTTTGCAGAAAAAGATCAGAGGCAAATTAACCTATCGCAGAGGACCTGAAGATCAAGTAAGGAATCAGCAAGCAAAAGTCAAAACACAATTCCCTGTGACAATATTTGCTTCTGTCTTTTCTTTAGGTCATCCTTACTCAGGATTTCTGGTAATAGAGCCAACAGTGAAAGCTACTGCATTTCACGTTATTTGAACTTGTGCCTATTACTGTTCCTAAACTGCATTTCCAAAATGGATTGCTAATAGCCACTTGTGGGAGATACTGCTACATGATTAGTTCCTGGTCGTTTTTTTCCTGAACAAGGAAAAACATCTAAATATCATCATTGACTTGATCATTGCCCGGGGATCCTGAAGAATAAACACTTTTAAGTCTTGACAACTGATTACGGAGGAGAAATAATTTTAAAACTGTTGCAAAATACAAACAGGTTGTAGTATGTAAAACACAATTCCCCATGTAGTCATATGCACATACACTGATATTCATTCCCTGAATCTTAAAGTAATTTAAAAGGATAATTAGTGTGTAGTGCCTGAATTGGTTCCTCAGAGGGTTAGTGTCCACCCTGTTTGTCACTGTTTCTTGCCTAATCCTGTCTAATGAGGGTTTATGTTAACATGGCTAAGCACTTGCAGATATGCGCTACCAAGCTATCTAAGCTTAGAGAAGACATGCTGTTCAAATGTCACTGCCTTTGGCTATCGTGCTATAAGATACTGATTATTACTTATTATCTCTCATACTCAAAAAGCTGCTATTTGTACTTGTTTGTAGGCTCTTGTAGTTCTTGTGCAGGTAACGATCAATGTCTGTATTTTTTCTAGATTTACATTTTTTAATGTCCTTACTCTTTCTTCTGTTAATAACTCTCTCAGTGAGGTGAAATGCATTTGATTTGCTGCTTTAAAGCGTTTAGAGCAAGTTAAATGGAACTACACCAAAAATCACGCTAAAGTTTAAAAATTGGTAAATATGTATATATAGAGATATACTTATGTTGAGGGGTTGGGTTGTTTGTTGGTTTTTGTTTTGGGGGTTTTTTTAATTGGCTTGCTGTCACCTCATTAGAATAGTTCAGTATAAAAAGTTAGTTCAGGTTTATCTGGTCTGGGCTAGAGGTTTTCATTTCAAAGAAGAAAAATATTTCTTTTTTTTTTTTCTCTTTCTTCCTGTTTTAGAAGCTACCAGACCCTGTAGAGCATAAAACATCACAGTCAGACCTTTTCTCTCTGGCTAGTTGTGATTATCCTTTGCAGGTAGGAAGGCATCCTACTAGAGTCTGAAGCGAGAGGTCAGTCTTCAGATCTGAGATTTGGTTCGAGTCTTTTTTTCGTTGCAGGAAGGTGAAGATTCGCTCCTGTTATAATTGCCTACATTAGCTATTTCTACACTGCTGCTAAAAAGCAGTCTCAGGAGTGCAGGCAAGCAGCTGACTAGCATGTACTCTCCCATCCATACTATTGCCTGCCAGGTTGCCTAAGGCCTGCCTGCAGGCAGCCCATGAGCAGCCTGTTTGGGCATCGCTGGAAAAGCGCTAAGCCACCAGACTCATCAGGGATGGAGGGTCCTGACCACTGACTCCCCTCCAAGTGCAACGCAGATATATCAGGACGGTCCCTGACATCGGTTCGATGCCAGGCGAGCGTGCTGTCACGGCTGCCGAGCATTCCTTGCCTTCTGAAGGAAGAATCCTCCCGCGCACTGAATTGCCCGGCCCAGGAACAAGCGCAGCTTGTGCAGAAGCCATTCAGCTGGAGTGCCCTCACTGAGGGCAGAGCAGAAAAGGGCAACAGCAGTACTCCCATGCCCTTGACCTGCCTGGGGCTGGGCCTGGCTTCCACTTGCTCAGTTCCTTCCATTTCTCACCTTAAAACCCTGACCGGTTTGGTTTACTGTGGGTGAAGTGGATATCATTGTGATTCACCGAAACAGAAGTGCATGTGTTTGTACATGTGTGCTTAAGTCAAGCCCATAATCCCAAAATAAATTAGCCTGAGTGCTTACATTTTCAACCAGCTAAGTCTTTGGGTGTATCACTGGTTTATGCAGTTGTAAGATATATAAAATGTAGCTGTACCTCAGATTTTAACAGGGAGCCTTGTGAAACACTACAATTTCTCTTTCCACTGCAGAGTAGTGTTGCTATAGTTGAGGTAAACAGAGTTGTGCATGCCAACATTTTGCTTGGTTTCAGCATGTGTGTCACATAAAAGTTGGTGTAGCTTCAGTATCCAACTAAAATTCAGCCCAGGCATACTTCAAAGCTTTCTGAATCTTCCTGTCCCTTTCTGCAAACCTGTGTTAAAGATGAGCCATATAATGCAATATGAAACTCAGAGGACTGACTGGTGAACTTTTGATACTAAAACATATTAGTTAAAATAGCCTACTAGAAATAGCTATTAGAAATCCTTAGCACTACATTAAATGTGATGCTGATTTGAGACCTACTTGGAAAGAATTATAGACAACCCCCCCTATTTTAGTTTTGGTTGGGTTTGTTGGTTTTTTTTTTGATAAGAAGGAATATTCTTAGACAACTAGTCTAAACAGAAACTCATGTTAGAGTTAGGTCACCCTGGCAGCATCTTCTCTCTGACAATAAGTTGGGGATGCTGAGGAAAAGAAATGAACAAATCTAAGATAACTTTTTATCTAAGACACCACTCACCCTCTGGAAACCACTGGATTGTTCGAGTTAGACCTGTGTATGCACAATGTGTTTACAACTCCACCAGTGTGCTTACCTGGAATAAATCATAGCTGGCCTTCTTTTTGAATCTGTTAATACTTTTGGCTTCCTTAGGATCAGTATTGTGGCAAAAAGATTCACGGTCAGAATAAGAGTACAAAGTCACTGGCTGAAAATTTCTAGTTCTCACCCTAAGATATTTGAGAACAAAATATAGTATTTTATAGTATAGTATTTTATACTATAGTTTATTCTATTTTATAGTATAGGATGCTAACATTGTACATGAAAAGTAGAGTTGTTTGCCTACCAGACTTGTGTGTAGGGAAGGAGGGTTGAACTTGTTGAATCATTTCTAGTACACCCAGCTTCCGTCTCTTCTTCAAGTTAGAAGATTATTGTTAAGGAGTAAGCCCATTCTTTTAGCTACTGTCTGGAAACAGACATCTTTGAGCAATGACTTCTAAAATTGTTTCCCAAGTCATGAATCTTCATGTAAGGAAAGAAGTAACTGGCTATATGTAAGGATGGGAATCTATTGAGAAAATTTCCCAAGAATATGCCCCTACATCATTTATGTGTTATCACCTGTGAATTTCATTTTTTCAGGAAATAACCATGGTGTCCCCTATTCCCAGATTGTTGTACCCACTACAGGGAATATAGCTTCCTCAGCTGCCAGAGCTCTTCCCTGCTAGACAAAAGAAAGAGTCCCATCGAGCGTTCTTGGGCTAGCAGCCACATAGCCTATTTTCTGCTATATCAGTCCTGCAGTGATTAGTAATTACTGAAAGCTGAATCTGGTCCATTGTTAATTTATTTAAATCACTTAATTTCATTATATCATAGACGAATTAGAGGGACAGTTACTGTTTTGGCCACGCAAAACCGTCTGTGGCCAAGACGTATAATGTTTCTCTAATTTGCCTCCAAGGGAATTTAATTAATTGTGTAGTGGGCAATATGGCAAACGCTGGAATTTGTGTTAATCATTAGCTCAGTAAAAAGTTCAACTCCTGGCCCACTCATCCTGACCAGGAAAGACCAGAAGGCTGTTCCAGAACAAAGGTAGAAGCTCTTCTGCAGCTGCTCCTTCTGTCTTAGTGGTATTCACAGTTTTGACTTCTACTACATGAGGTCATTTATCAGTAAAATGTACACCAGGTCCAGTTAGCCCTTCAAGCACCGCAAATATAAAAACATTTGATTTCTGCAGTTCTACAATGTCTCCATTAAATCAATTTGTTCCTTCTTCTCACCACACAAAGAAGTCCCAACGAGACTTCAGAAGAGGGAGAGCAGAAGAAAGAGAAAGGGCAAAACGGGGGCATACCAAAATCATAAGAGGTAACCTGGGACTGTTATGGATTATTTTGAAGATATGATTTTTGAGTGAAAATCTATCTTTACAGTGAACATTTCACACAGTAATTGACAAATTCAGCAGCAATTTCACACAGCTCTAGTCATCAGTCACTTGAAATATACAAGTACAGTATTCTACTGCTAATGAGTTTCAAGTGCATAATAAGTTAATTTGATTGACAGCCCTTGACCAATAATAAAGCCAATTTTTACAGTCAAAATAAATTTTTCTACTATTGGTATACATTTATTAATTTCCACTGTAGAAAAATAATCGTGTTTTAGCACCATGGTAGTCATAAAACAAATATGCTATCACTTTTAGGCATATGCTCTTAAAATAAGCTTTTAAACGGTTCTCTTTAGTGAGTGTACATGTGAATTGAGACCTGTCAAGACAAACAGGTTTATGCATCCAACTAAGAAGTCAGGCATCTATCTATCATGTCTGCATGTGCTGCTTACACGGATTGTGTTCACAAATGAGTTTTGCGACTTATCTTAGAGTACAGATGAAGATTCAAGGTTGGATTGAGGCCTCTTTAAAACCTCATCCTGAGTTTGATACATTTAATACAGCTGAATTTCCTGGAGAAGATGCAGTATGGCAACTATATCATGCATTCCAGTTATTTCCATGGTAGGATTCTCAAAAGCGTACAGTAAGAACTGAAAACCAGATTGCTTTAGCAAGGAATTTTAGCCTATGTCTGACATTGTAAGCAAATTATATTGGTACTCTAGTAGTTCTCTTGACTGCAGGATACAGAATAGTTAGCCAGAGCTAACCAACAGAGGAAAAAAGTCCAATGGCGTTATGAACTTTAATGTGGTGAAACCATTTCTCAAAAAATGGGTCTTGAACTTCTTTACTAAACTATTTTCCAAGATATGTTAAACACATAATGAATAAATGAAAGTGGATTGGCTAAATTGACTAAGATGCCTGACCAAGAAGGCTGTTGACATCCTAAATATCTACAAGTACAATTTAGTTATGACACCACTCTTGCTACTATTGGGTTTTTGGAGGTAATTAGAAGGTTTGCAATAGAATGCTTTTGATGGGATACTCAGGAAGTATTTGAATATGCCAACACTTCTTTTGATTTTCCTTTAAAGAATACAGACAGAGACTATTTTAGTGCAACTGCACTGGAGCTGAATTAAAATGTAATTTAACAACAGTAGTTTATTTTGAATCTGTCTATTCAATGACTGTATACTTGAGCTGGTATACAGATGTCAGACAGGAAGAATGACAGAACTCTGACCTCATATAAAGGACACAAAACACAAATAATACAAAAATAAATTTCAGAATAACTCAGAAATGAATTTCACCCAGCAAAAATGCTCTGGATACATAGGAGTTATTATCTGGGTGCTTTTTGTCAAGTATTCTTCCAGGTTCGATGTTTTCATGGTCAGACAGTCTCTTCAGCAATGTGCCATTTGTGATGTGCCATTCTTTCCCTTACTCAATGATTTTATATGGTTCATCACAGAGTTCTCACAAATGAGAAATCATGTAAGAGGGAAGGAACTAAGAGGGCACAAAAGATCTGCGTAGCAGGAGTAAACATTTTTTACTTTATTTTGTTGCGAAGTCAAAGCGTTATGCCTTAAAATACAGTGAAGTAGTGTCCTGAATCATTGCTACTGAAGATCGGGATATTTTGTTCTCAACACTTTTAATAAAAATCCATACTAATGGTAAACAAGTGTTCCAGCATCTTGTATTTGTGACCCTCGATTCAGGGTGATGTTTTTCAGAGCAGAAAGCAGAGTCATATTCCTATCCCTTACAGGAATATAGCTTAGTCCTCCAATAAGCGTGCTCGAAATCCTCATTCTGAAGCTGATGGGTGCTGTCACCATAAAAAGCATACAGATATTCAGGACAGAAATATATTTGTCTGTGCATGCATGGTTCTTAAATAAAAACAAACTAATGTAAAGTATTTATAATTTTCAGGTATATTAACTGAAAGTCATTATAACACAGCATTTGAAGAGCCTTTTTTCAAGTGGGAAAATCTATTTAAATATACATTCAGGAGATATTATATATACATAGTGTGCATTTTAAAATGTACATGTTACATATTAAATTACATACTTCAGCACACACAAGGAAGTCTCACAATTTTAGGTTTTATTGAGAATACATAGGTTTCTACTGCAAATGTATTGTGACAAGCTGCATTGAAAGACCTCGCTGTCACGGATAACATAAGTGTAATCTTTCTGCACCTCATCAACATTGTCTTTAAGTCATTCTCCAGAGGGAAAATTGGTTGGGCAAGAGGTCAATTCACTTTCAGTTCCCATTCGATGCCAGTGCACTTAGCTAACTGTGACCAATTAAATGATATTTTCTGTGAGAAAAACATTTGGTCTACAGGAACCCACTTCCAGCTACTGAATTGTTACTTATGGATTTCGTGTACAGCCTTGAAAAGCCATCAGATAGGAGAATTCTGTTAATTTTGAACTGAAATGCCAAAGGCTTTGTTTCATGGAATAAATATAAAAAACAAGTTTAGCTGACATTTGTTACTATGATATCTCCACCTCCTGACTGTATAAAATAAATCTAGAAATCTCAGAAGAAATCACAATCTAAAACACTTAATCTCAGTTGACTGTGTTGAAATCACTGTGGGATGGATTCATGGGCCTTGAAATATGTCTTACAGTGAGATACTTAAAGATCAGAATCTGTTTAAACAGAACAGACTTAAGAACAGGATTAATCCTTGTCTGCAAACATCTGTACAAGTAGAAGATATCTGATATTAGAAGGTTCTTCGGTTAAACAGAGAAAGCCTTCGTGAGAACCCAACATAAAGACAAAAAAAAATCAAAAGAGGAAAGAGGTGAATTTATAAAAATGTGGGTAACTGTAACAGGAACAACCTGCCAGGAGGTGAAGATGTTTCTCTACCTCCTAAAGAGGAGGGGCTATATTCCCTGAAAGGTCATAAGTCTCCTGGCAGAACTTGGGCAGGTGCGGCACAGATCCAAACCTCAACCTCAGAAATTCACATCCACCTTCCACCCGTCAGTGGAGTTACCTGGCTGTCTCTCTGTCTGACTGGAAAGTTTCCTGGGCGCAGTGCCCAGAAATTGCCCCATCTGAGAAGAAGGCATGTGTGTGCGGCCATGGCTCCACAGGGACCTAGAAAGCAGGACCTGCTCTGTGCCATCGGGCAAACATGCAGTGACTTTGCTGGGTCCCATGCAAAGTGTGATGGCATACGCCCTCTTCTAAAAGATGGGTAACAGCTCTGTCATCGCCTCCCTTTTTATGAATTCCCTAGAGGCTGGAGCATTTGAGACTCAGTCAATATCCTCCATCTGAAAAGATTAAGAGCCACGGCTCCCCTCTCCCAGGAGACAGCGTTAACCACAAGCCACACAGCTGGGAAAGGAGGGGGCTGCTGCTGTTGAAACTCTACATCTGCAGAGGAAAGAATGCAATATATCCAAGGAAGATGTAAGAGGGAGTGCAAGAGGGAACATGACTCTGTGGCCTAGTGCCTACGGCACTCATCTGGGAGTGGGCAGACCTAGATTCCACTCCTCGCTTCAAGAACAGCTTCTGTATTTTTATATTAAAGAGTTATTGGTTTTGGATACCCCGAGGCTGAGCTGATGAGGTTATTGAACCCAAATCTCCCACATTCTGGGTGAGTACCAATGAGCAAAACAACAAGCTATTGTACAAATGATAGCTGCCATCTCAGGCAGCCTTTTAAAAGAAAGCAGTGGATGACTCTTTGAAAGAGCAGATGTCGGCACCGACCAGCGGGAGGGAGCACAAGTCCAGAGCCTGCGGCTGCCTCCTGGGGCCCCAAGGCCAGGCTCTCATCCACAGAGCTGTACACACCACCACCCTCCCTCAGATGAGGTGGCTGCATCCCAGATGCTTACTAGGAACTCTCCTCAGTATACACTGCCCCCAGAATCGTGCCTTGGGGACTATCTGGAAGAGTGTCAGCTGGCCTGGTCAAACTCATGCCAGGGCATGCTCAAAGTTAAACATTGCAGATGATGGCATGCCAGTGCTCAACCTCATACTTTGTTCTGATTTAGTTTACCAGAGGAATTTTACTGGGAAAACGGTAGCTAGGGGTAGCACTGGAGCTGACAAACCTAATCTGAACTCCCCGTGCGTCGTGATTCAGGTGTGGGAGACATGCCTTTGCCACTAGTTTACCAGATGCACTGGCAAGCCAGTGGTTAACTGTACCAAGTTTCTTCTAGTTTCAGTGTTTTTCATGCTCAATAAAAAATTCCTTTACACAAAAATGCTCTTTTTTTTGGTCATTCCCATTCAAAATCTTAAAACCAGCTATTTTTTAAAAGTAATAAAAACACTCCAAGCGTAAGCACAGTAACCCACAATTCTCATGTGGCAAAATGCATTCAGGTTTCCATCTCACACAAACGGCCCTTGCAAGTGTCTCCTGATAATGGAGTCCTTGTGAGCTCTTACTGAGCCTTTTTCTTACAATAAATGGTTACGTTTCTAAGGGTTCTGTTGTCATTCAGAAAAGAAAAGATGGAATCAAATGTACAAGCTTACTTTAAAAATGTGTGCAGATATTATGATAAATAAAGGAGCAATATTAAAATAAAAGTTAAAATTATGCACAGCACTAAGGGGGGCAATTTTCCTGTTAGCGCAGAACACGTATTGGGAGTTTCATGCCTGCAGCCCACTGAGGAAAACTTAGACAGCAATTACTTTATTTTTGTCTGTGAAGAGAAGGATTATGAGGCAGCAGTTAACTGGCAAAGTATCTGTGAAAATCAAGGCTGGAACAGCTGACGTGAAATTAATAATTCTCGGTAATGCCTGAGAAAGCTAGCACATACAGTACACAGTACTTACGAACAAATTTCCTGTGGAAACGAAATCTTGTAATTCACTCTTAGAATGGCTTGAAATGTCTGAGTTTCAGACTGTTTCTTTGGTGTTTTAGAATTTGCTGTCAAGTTAATTAACTAACTACCATGCAAAATACGGGCTAGGTATTTGACTGGTGTCTCCTAGAGGCTGCTTAACAGATGCATTGGAACAAGCAAACAAAAAAAAAAAGGTAGACACACTAGTGAAAGAATGTTAGATATGAAAGAAAGTACCTAAAGAGGTTTCCAAGGAAAAAGAAAAAAAAGCCACTTACTATTTTTACACATTGTGACACAATGTATAGTTACATGCTTACATATTATTTTTTCCTCATAAGACTCCATTCTCATTCAGACTTATTATTAAATAGTTTTCTCCCATTTTTGCCCTTCCTTAGCATAATTTTTGTGTAATTTACTTCTCAGAACAGGTATTCTATTTTAAGTATTTAATTTCTACAGTTCATTTGGACCAAAAGCATTACCCTGGAGAATTCCAGAAATTTAAAGGAACTCTTCTGGAAATATTTCTTTTAAAAAAGGCAATAGAAACTACAAGTGTTAAAATTAGATCAACCTTTTTTTTTTGTCAGTACTGGTATTACTGCTCTGTTACTAATAAGGAGTATTCAACACTTTTTTAGCTATTTATGTAAGGTTTTCAGCTATAGCATTGCCCTAAGGTTGTAAAGGACCATTGTTATAAACTTAAAGTTGTTTTATCTGTTCTTAAATTCCAGGTATTTAAAAACAAACTCTCCATCTTTTCTCCTGAAGTCATCTTTGGATTTTAAGATCTTATTCATTATTCTCTGCTCATTATAATAAATAGAATTCATATAATAAAATCTATAGTGGGTTATAGCAAGCCATTTAGAGTCTGATTCCTTCTTATGTTGGGGACTCCAGAGCTGGACGCAGTACTCCAGGTGGGGTCTCACGAGAGTGGAGTAGAGGGGCAGAATGACCTCCCTCGCCCTGCTGGCCACACTTCTTTTGATGCAGCCCAGGATGCGGTTGGCCTTCTGGGCTGCGATCGCACATTGCTGGCTCATGTTGAGCTTCTCGTCGATCAGCACACCCAGGTCCTTCTCCTCAGTGCTGCTCTCCAGCCATTCCCCGCCCAACCTGTAATTGTGCTTGGGATTGCCCCGACCTAGATGTAAGACCTTGCATTTGGCCTTNGAAAGTTTCCTGGGCGCAGTGCCCAGAAATTGCCCCATCTGAGAAGAAGGCATGTGTGTGCGGCCATGGCTCCACAGGGACCTAGAAAGCAGGACCTGCTCTGTGCCATCGGGCAAACATGCAGTGACTTTGCTGGGTCCCATGCAAAGTGTGATGGCATACGCCCTCTTCTAAAAGATGGGTAACAGCTCTGTCATCGCCTCCCTTTTTATGAATTCCCTAGAGGCTGGAGCATTTGAGACTCAGTCAATATCCTCCATCTGAAAAGATTAAGAGCCACGGCTCCCCTCTCCCAGGAGACAGCGTTAACCACAAGCCACACAGCTGGGAAAGGAGGGGGCTGCTGCTGTTGAAACTCTACATCTGCAGAGGAAAGAATGCAATATATCCAAGGAAGATGTAAGAGGGAGTGCAAGAGGGAACATGACTCTGTGGCCTAGTGCCTACGGCACTCATCTGGGAGTGGGCAGACCTAGATTCCACTCCTCGCTTCAAGAACAGCTTCTGTATTTTTATATTAAAGAGTTATTGGTTTTGGATACCCCGAGGCTGAGCTGATGAGGTTATTGAACCCAAATCTCCCACATTCTGGGTGAGTACCAATGAGCAAAACAACAAGCTATTGTACAAATGATAGCTGCCATCTCAGGCAGCCTTTTAAAAGAAAGCAGTGGATGACTCTTTGAAAGAGCAGATGTCGGCACCGACCAGCGGGAGGGAGCACAAGTCCAGAGCCTGCGGCTGCCTCCTGGGGCCCCAAGGCCAGGCTCTCATCCACAGAGCTGTACACACCACCACCCTCCCTCAGATGAGGTGGCTGCATCCCAGATGCTTACTAGGAACTCTCCTCAGTATACACTGCCCCCAGAATTGTGCCTTGGGGACTATCTGGAAGAGTGTCAGCTGGCCTGGTCAAACTCATGCCAGGGCATGCTCAAAGTTAAACATTGCAGATGATGGCATGCCAGTGCTCAACCTCATACTTTGTTCTGATTTAGTTTACCAGAGGAATTTTACTGGGAAAACGGTAGCTAGGGGTAGCACTGGAGCTGACAAACCTAATCTGAACTCCCCGTGCGTCGTGATTCAGGTGTGGGAGACATGCCTTTGCCACTAGTTTACCAGATGCACTGGCAAGCCAGTGGTTAACTGTACCAAGTTTCTTCTAGTTTCAGTGTTTTTCATGCTCAATAAAAAATTCCTTTACACAAAAATGCTCTTTTTTTTGGTCATTCCCATTCAAAATCTTAAAACCAGCTATTTTTTAAAAGTAATAAAAACACTCCAAGCGTAAGCACAGTAACCCACAATTCTCATGTGGCAAAATGCATTCAGGTTTCCATCTCACACAAACGGCCCTTGCAAGTGTCTCCTGATAATGGAGTCCTTGTGAGCTCTTACTGAGCCTTTTTCTTACAATAAATGGTTACGTTTCTAAGGGTTCTGTTGTCATTCAGAAAAGAAAAGATGGAATCAAATGTACAAGCTTACTTTAAAAATGTGTGCAGATATTATGATAAATAAAGGAGCAATATTAAAATAAAAGTTAAAATTATGCACAGCACTAAGGGGGGCAATTTTCCTGTTAGCGCAGAACACGTATTGGGAGTTTCATGCCTGCAGCCCACTGAGGAAAACTTAGACAGCAATTACTTTATTTTTGTCTGTGAAGAGAAGGATTATGAGGCAGCAGTTAACTGGCAAAGTATCTGTGAAAATCAAGGCTGGAACAGCTGACGTGAAATTAATAATTCTCGGTAATGCCTGAGAAAGCTAGCACATACAGTACACAGTACTTACGAACAAATTTCCTGTGGAAACGAAATCTTGTAATTCACTCTTAGAATGGCTTGAAATGTCTGAGTTTCAGACTGTTTCTTTGGTGTTTTAGAATTTGCTGTCAAGTTAATTAACTAACTACCATGCAAAATACGGGCTAGGTATTTGACTGGTGTCTCCTAGAGGCTGCTTAACAGATGCATTGGAACAAGCAAACAAAAAAAAAAAGGTAGACACACTAGTGAAAGAATGTTAGATATGAAAGAAAGTACCTAAAGAGGTTTCCAAGGAAAAAGAAAAAAAAGCCACTTACTATTTTTACACATTGTGACACAATGTATAGTTACATGCTTACATATTATTTTTTCCTCATAAGACTCCATTCTCATTCAGACTTATTATTAAATAGTTTTCTCCCATTTTTGCCCTTCCTTAGCATAATTTTTGTGTAATTTACTTCTCAGAACAGGTATTCTATTTTAAGTATTTAATTTCTACAGTTCATTTGGACCAAAAGCATTACCCTGGAGAATTCCAGAAATTTAAAGGAACTCTTCTGGAAATATTTCTTTTAAAAAAGGCAATAGAAACTACAAGTGTTAAAATTAGATCAACCTTTTTTTTTTGTCAGTACTGGTATTACTGCTCTGTTACTAATAAGGAGTATTCAACACTTTTTTAGCTATTTATGTAAGGTTTTCAGCTATAGCATTGCCCTAAGGTTGTAAAGGACCATTGTTATAAACTTAAAGTTGTTTTATCTGTTCTTAAATTCCAGGTATTTAAAAACAAACTCTCCATCTTTTCTCCTGAAGTCATCTTTGGATTTTAAGATCTTATTCATTATTCTCTGCTCATTATAATAAATAGAATTCATATAATAAAATCTATAGTGGGTTATAGCAAGCCATTTAGAGTCTGATTCCTTCTTATGTTGGGGACTCCAGAGCTGGACGCAGTACTCCAGGTGGGGTCTCACGAGAGTGGAGTAGAGGGGCAGAATGACCTCCCTCGCCCTGCTGGCCACACTTCTTTTGATGCAGCCCAGGATGCGGTTGGCCTTCTGGGCTGCGATCGCACATTGCTGGCTCATGTTGAGCTTCTCGTCGATCAGCACACCCAGGTCCTTCTCCTCAGTGCTGCTCTCCAGCCATTCCCCGCCCAACCTGTAATTGTGCTTGGGATTGCCCCGACCTAGATGTAAGACCTTGCATTTGGCCTTATTGAACTGCATGAGGTTGGCTTGGGCCCACCTCTCCAGCCTGTCCAGGTCCCTCTGGATGGCATCCCTCCCTTCCAGCGTGTCTACCTCGCCAAACAGCTTGGTATCATCGGCAAACTTACTGAGGGTGCTCTCGACCCCACTGTCCATATCTCCTACAAAGATGTTGAACAGTACAGGTCCCAGCACCGACCCCTGAGGAACGCCACTCGTCACTGGTCTCCACTTGGACATCGAGCCGTTGACCGCAACTCTTTGAGTGCGACCGTCCAGCCAGTTCTTTATCCATCGAATGGTCCATTTGTCAAATCCATGTCTCTCCAATTTAGAGACCAGGATATCGTGTGGGACAGTGTCAAATGCCTTGCACAAGTCCAAGTAGATGACAGCAACACACTCTTAAGGGTAAAAAGAGTGTAAGAAATAAAACATAAGAAATAAAATTCTTCTCTCACACTCTTCTAGTTTGTTTTTTTTTTTTAACCGAATTTATTTTAACCGAATTTGTACTTTTTGAACTTATTAATGCTTTTTGGCATTCCCAGGATCCCGTAACAATGAGCTCCTTGAGAGGGGAATAGCTGGCATGATCCTTGTCAGCAACTATTTATTATTAGCCTCAGAATTCAAAAGAATGGAGCAGGATGATCCTACAGGCTGAGCCAGCACATGGAAATCAAGGAATGAGGAAGGATTAGCTGGAAACAGCTTATGACTCTTCCAGTAGCACTTTCACTCAGTGAAAAGACTCAGAGGTGTAGATGGGACCCAAGTTGCTTCCCCAGCTAGAGTCTAGACGGTCTTCCTGACAGGCAGCAGGATTCTTCCCTGCCCAATCAGGAGCCTTTCCTAGGGAAACCCGTCATACTTGTTCCCCTCTCACACTCAGGGGGACCATTCAATCCCAGCTTGAACTAGTTCACCAGCACAGTGTTTTGTCTCTGGTTCCTTCTGATCAGTTTCTTCCCCAGTCTCATAAACCTTCTACAGCTCCATCGTTCTCCTGCATATCAACCCAACAGTAAGTACCCCACTTCATGCATGTCTTGCTCTCTCCTTGCCAGCAGTCAAGGCATCATGCTTCAAGGCAATCCTCTCTTTGTACTAAGACAGACTTGCAAGCAGCATGGCTCATGGACATCCTGCCTACTCTTGAAGCTAATGACACCAAAACATTTAGTGACATGAAAGGAAGCGCTGATCTTACTGACAAGTAAGATCTACGCAGGCTAGAAGCTGAGAACCCAGAACACATATATAGCATAGGAAAAGGTGTTCCTATCTCTCCCTGTCTGAGTGCTTTACACATGCTCACAATTCTTCTACAGTAAGATGGGGAACTAGATGGGGAGAGTAGGTCAGTCCCATGAGTAAAACTAGACATCATTATGCCAAAGATTTATCTGGCTAAAGCTCCTCTGTCATTGCTAGGCAAAATTTCACCATTACGGGCCACATCCAAACTGATGAACAAGCAGAATATGGGGCTGCTAGCAAAGGTAGAAAAGCAACGAGGCAGGAATGATCACCATATGAAGCAGCTTCTGAAGCCTCATAGACTGAATGCATTATGATTCTTCAGTTTGGAAAGATATATCTACATCTATAAAAGACTGAAAAATAGATAAGAAGGACTGTCTCAACATAGAACACACAGAGCATCTGACAATATTATCTCATGGTTAGTGACAAATATAAGACCTGATTTTGCACACTCATCATAGTTAAACTGTGAAACACCTCATCTCAAGTCATCTTAAAGTGAAAATGAGTTCAAAGACACAAATTCATGGATGATACATTCTCTGTGGCAATCAGACTTGAGAGTCTGGATGAAATCTCTAATGCAGAAAGTCTCTGTCCTTCTGATTACGGTGTCAGAGAGAAGATACCAAGGTTAGGATCTCTCTAGAAATGTCCAGTTCCTTTCCTCTGGCCCCCAATTTGCAGAAAGAATATTGCACTATCTGGACCTGTGGTACTGCCATTCTCATGTTCTTGCACCCTCTTAACAAACTCTTCACCTACTGGCAGTTAACCTGTGCCTGGGGATGAGCAGAAACCCCTCTCACCTGTGTGAAGGCAGCCTGTGTTCTGACATCCAGCAACACCTTCCAGTTTCATTTGGGTATTTAAATCTAAGACATAGCAGGAGAAAATTTACTGGGAATTTCCAGACCTGGATTCAAAGACCAATGACTTAGAATCATAGAATTAGTGAGGTTGGAAGGGACCTTTAAGATCATCAAGTCCAACCGTTAACCTACCCTGAAGAGAGGAGAGGAAAAAAAAAAAAAAAAAAAAACNTCATAGACTGAATGCATTATGATTCTTCAGTTTGGAAAGATATATCTACATCTATAAAAGACTGAAAAATAGATAAGAAGGACTGTCTCAACATAGAACACACAGAGCATCTGATAATATTATCTCATGGTTAGTGACAAATATAAGACCTGATTTTGCACACTCATCATAGTTAAACTGTGAAACACCTCATCTCAAGTCATCTTAAAGTGAAAATGAGTTCAAAGACACAAATTCATGGATGATACATTCTCTGTGGCAATCAGACTTGAGAGTCTGGATGAAATCTCTAATGCAGAAAGTCTCTGTCCTTCTGATTACGGTGTCAGAGAGAAGATACCAAGGTTAGGATCTCTCTAGAAATGTCCAGTTCCTTTCCTCTGGCCCCCAATTTGCAGAAAGAATATTGCACTATCTGGACCTGTGGTACTGCCATTCTCATGTTCTTGCACCCTCTTAACAAACTCTTCACCTACTGGCAGTTAACCTGTGCCTGGGGATGAGCAGAAACCCCTCTCACCTGTGTGAAGGCAGCCTGTGTTCTGACATCCAGCAACACCTTCCAGTTTCATTTGGGTATTTAAATCTAAGACATAGCAGGAGAAAATTTACTGGGAATTTCCAGACCTGGATTCAAAGACCAATGACTTGTTATAGGTTAGGAGGTCATTAGTACAGACTGTAGCTCCAATAACAACTATCCAGCAATCTACTGAGCTGTAACAGTTTGAAGACAAGTCTGATCTTTTTGGTCAACAGTTGAAGAATTATGTGGTCCACAGTAGGCATATAAAGAAAAAAGAGACACAGAGCAGTAATGAAACAGTCAGAAAGGAAAGTCTTTAGCTCTAATTCTCATTCTAAAAAGGAGGTTCTACACACACTTAGACCTTTCCTGTGATCATCTGAGCAACCTTATCTAATTTGTCTCTGCCCTGGAGTAGGAAGTTGGACCAGATGACCCCCAGAAGTCCTTTCTAACTTAATTTCTCAATTCTGTGATTTTGTTCTAAAAATCAAGAAGTCTGTACTCCAAGCATCCTGCAACCTGCTGCCTTCACTAGCACCAGATTCCCCAAAGTGTTTTTTTTCCCACCAATCACTCACTTTAGTTCTTTCTGTTTCTCAGCCAGCCCCATTCCTAGAGCTGCGCAGAAATTCTTAAGCAGATCTCCACAACTGCAGTGTCGTCCACGGTTCTCCACCTATAAGGAGGAAATTAATTTAACAAGTGACAGACATCTGAAAAGAGTCCATGGTCAAAAGGAGAAATAACATCCAGGAGCACTGACGTTCAAACAGAGCAAGAATTTTCAATAGAAATTTTTCAGAGAAGAGGTTAGAGCGGCCAGCGCTTTCAGACATCTCAGTCTTACCTGGAGAATTTCCCCATTTGTAGTTAATCTGAAAGAAACTGCTTAGAAACTGAGGATCACGTATGATCACCATATCCTCCCACAGACAGAGCACTAACCTCACTTGGTTTCCTAAAATATTTTATTGGCAATGACATCTGGAGGGTTGCTCTACCTGCGTCTACACCATGGCCAATGGTATGAGGTTCAACAAGAACAAGTGCTGGGTCCTGCACTTGGGTCACAACAACCCCATGCACCACCGTGGGCGTGGGGAAGAGTGGCTGGAAAGCTGTCTGGCGGAAAAGGATCTGGGGATGTTGGCTGACAGCCGGCTGAATATGAGCCAGCAGTGTGCCCAGGTGACCAAGAAGGCCAATGGCATCCTGGCTTGCATCAGAAACAGTGTGGCCAGCAGGACTAGGGAAGTGATCAGGCCCTTGTACTTGGTACTGGGGAGGCCCCAGCTTGAATACTGTGTTCAGTTTTGGGCCCCTCACTACAAAAAAGATATTGAGGTGGTGGACTGTGTCCAAAGAAGGGCAATGAAGCTGGTGAGGGGTCTGGAGAACAAGTCTTATGAGGAGCGGCTGAGGGAACTGAAGTTGTTTAGTCTGGAGAAAAGGAGGCTGAGGGGAGACCTTGTTGCTCTCTACAACTACCTGAAAGAAGGTTGTAGTGAGGTGGGGGTTGGTCTCTTCTCCCAAGTAACAAGTGATAGGACAAGAAGAAATGGACTCAAGTTGCACCAGGGGAGGTTTAGGATGGATGTTAGGAAAAATTTCTTCACCGAGAGGGTTATCAAACATTTGAACAGGCTGCCCAGGGAAGTGGTTGAGTCACCGTCCCTGGAGGTATTTAAGAGATGGGTAGATGTGGTGCTTAGGGACATTGCTTAGTGGTGGACTTGGCAGTGCTAGGTTAACAGTTGGACTCGATGATCTTAAAGGTCTTTTCTAACATAAATGATTCTATGATTCCATAATCTGATGGCAGGAAATCAGACAAACGAAAGAGAATAAGGAAAGGAAAACGTGGAAGTTGTAAAACCATATTTTTCTCTCAAGAGGCAGAAATCTCTTACAAAAATCCAATGAAGGCTTATATTTGTTACAAACTTATTGGACAATAGTAATAAAATGCAGTTAAGCTACAGAAATAATGTAGTAATCGTGGTGCTTGCATGAAGCTATTGCCTCTCAACACCCTTTTGTTCAACAAGCAGAGGTTCTGACAAGGGTAGTCACACACACACACACATCCCTTTGTGCTGGCAGATGGTTTGATTTTATGAACTACCTATCCACAAAACATCTTATAAATAACCCACTTGCTTGCCTTGTATCTAAGAATCAGGGAGACTACAAACCAAATGGTAAGAGGGGGCCTTGCCTGCCACACTGAAGTTCTCGGGAGAGGGAAGTGATTAGCTTAGTCCTGTAACAGCCATTTGAGTGCACCCTGTAATCCTTACCAAGCCCAATAGTTCATGCTGCTTCGTAGAAGGACATTCTGTAGTGACCCAAAGACCTGCAATGATAAAGTGTTTGTCTGGCTTCCGTGTCAAGCCATTGATTTTTGTTATGCTTTTCACCACTAGATTAAAGAGCTCATTTGTACCCGCTCCTTGTTTCTCTTCATGAATGATACATTGTAATCAAGTCACCTCTCAACCTTCTCTTTCATTAGCAATGAAATTATTTTTGCAACTCTTTTCTGAGCCTTCTCCAATCTCAACACTCTTCTAAAAATGGCCTCTTTGGTACTGTATGTAGGATTTTAATAGGTAGTTTAAGCAGTGTCAGATGCAAATATTTCCCAACGCTACTTGCTCATTCCCTGTTCACATAGCCTACAGCTAACAGAATTAACCCTTTTTATCCCACAAATATGTTGGAGTCCACAATGAGTGACCTCTACGCTGTAACCCCTAGCTGTAGTTCAGGATCATTGTTTTCCAGGACATACTCCCACTTTTTACAGGGAAGATCTAGGGAGCACAGCTGTGAATTGAGACGCATTGGAACCTTTTCTGTTGGGAGTGACTGTACTATTTTTTTCCTTCTCCTATTATTGTACTATTTGTGTTTGATAAATGAAGAAAAAAAAAGTTGCATTTATCTTATAAAAAGGGCTGAAAAACTGCTAATTCAGCCCTAGGGAATCCAAAGCTTTAAGCTGCCCTCACTTTTAGCACAGGCAAAGAGCTGTCATTTCAGGGCTACGTTTCAGGTGCCACAAGGGTCTGGGAACTCCAGAGTGCCAAAGGAATGTTCTTTCTCTTCCTTGGTGAGTTGTCCAGATCAAGCGAGGCTTAATTGAAAAACAAAAACAAAACAAAAACAAAACAAAACACACAAAAAAAACCCCAAAGTGAATGCCTCACCTGTTCCTGTTCTGTGTAGACAACCTAAAGCAGTCCTCCACAATCCAACCCTCATCACAGCCAGCTGTGCTGGCAGCAGCAGGAGGCAGAACAGCTGTGAAACGAGAGGATGGACACAGGTTGAACATGGTGCCATTCTGTGGTCTTCAGGCTGTGAGTGAGGGAGAGGACTTCACTGAGATGTGCATTACAAAAGGATATCTATTTATGGGAAATCTGTTGTACTATGGATTGTTTTACTTCCAGGGAATTATATATATTTTTACATGTGAACGTGAAATTAAGGGTTGGATTTAGGCATGAAGAAGGAGCTAAAGAATAAAATGTTATATATGTTATACTCTACCTCCTAAAGAAATGTAGTGGACTTCTTATTGTTTTTGAAGAATTCTGGGCTATTTCTATCAATTAGTTATTGTTACCTCACATAACTTAATTACCTGTAAGTGCACTGGGGTGCCTGTTAGAAGCCATGGGCAGCACAATATGGCAATACAACACAAGCTGTGCTGTTCAGCTATTCTTTACCAGGAGTGGGGAGCTGAAAGACCACAAACAGAAGAGACCTTCTGTGGCACTGGTAAGGGTATTGATTATATTTTGGAGTCAGTAATTAAAGCAGATTTTCCATTTACTTTGATCTAGCTTGATCATACCACACTTGATTTCAGAAAAAGGGTCAGGAAAGTGCATGTGAACAGAAGTCGTTACAGTTCTGGGCCCTTTTATTGAATGCACAAGAAAAAGAAACAGTTATAAAGAAGCTGCTTCAATTTTACTAACAGTAAACATAAACAAAGCAGAACAATGTTATAAAAGTTTGCTTCAATTAGATGCCATGCTGTTGTTTATTGCTTGTTTCAATGTAACACAGAAAAACAAAGATGGAAATATTGAGTGTGTGGAATGGGATTTTTTACTTTGTCTTTTTTCCCCCTTGCATAATCCAGTTACTATATGTAACAGCATGCAATGGATCAGGATGCGATTATCAGGAAATATTTGTCAGCTTTCTAGGAGCAACTGTGTATTTCTATTTTTATGAAGTTTGTGGTTAAGTAGTATTAGGCACAGCAGATTCACTATTTTATACAGTTGCCAAATTCCAAATTCCAAAATCCTCTCTTTTTCTAGATTTTCCCCCTGATAATAAGCGTAGCATTCATAGGCCTAACGTTTTATGTTTACATAATTTAACAAGCTCTCACAAATGCTTCTTTGTGGTATCATCTCTATTTCAGAGATACAGAATCAGATGTACAATGCTTAAAGGAAGTATTTTTAACCTTGAATGTCTGTAATTATATGTTTCAATCACTCTTTGGTACTTAAATATGTGACGTGCCTTCTTTCAAGGGTTCTGACTTGTACATATTGGCAGTGAAGTCAGTGGGACCTGAGAATACCCAGAACTTCAGAAATTACTCCAGTCACATAGGTAAGTAATAGATTTGGATGTCTAAGTTTCAGCAGCTGTTTTTACATTTTTTCACCAAGTGTGTTGCCTCAGGGAGAGAGAAATCAGTGGGTCAGGGCCCATAAATTACTCTCTTCATGCCCCTTGCTTTGAGTATCATCAGCTTCATAAATACTTCATAAATCTTGACGCTTGTGTCCAAGTGCCATGGCATTTCTTTTTCCTTTTACTGTATTCATTTGAATTGTTGGCATGGGTTTCAGGGGCAATGTACAGTAATTTACTACAGCTGAAGAATTTATCTTTCTACTTTAAAGGCAGAGAAGCTTTGCAATAAGATACTGGCATTAAGTTCAGGTTTATAGAACTCCTGTTGTCGTGTTGTCCAAAAAATGAATAGGTGTAGAGTAAAAGGAATAGGCCTGATACTTCTTTCATTAATGAGAAATAGTGACATCAAATCAGAAATTACCAGGACCAATCTAAACTATTATTCAACACTCAGTCAAACTAAGTTCACCGAAGTACCATTAATTTTATAATTATGTTAATATGTATATGGCTTCAGCTTGACTGGCAAAAAAGACCAGCAAACTGCAAGTAAAGTTTTTGTTGGGTGTTCCAAAAGCTGCAACTCCAGGCAGTAATGGAAACCTCATCCCCAGGGAAGTGGCTGGTGCCCAGGACTGCCCCATTGCCCCCCCAACTGCCCTGCCCCTGGCTGGGGTGGTGGGGTGAGCACTGCCCTGGTGGACCTGTGGGAGCCCCCAGCACTCCTGGCCCCTGGCCTGCAGGGCATCCTGACAGGTATTCCTAAAGCAACACTCAGTATTTTGGGTGTGCTATCTGCTGTACTAAGGGATGGATCACTTAAAATGTTCACAGATTTCTCCTCAAATAAGAACAACACGGAAGCAGGGCTATGAAATACTGTTTCTGCTTGGAACGATGAGTCTTTCCACAGGCTGAGAGCAGAAAAGGAAAATGGTCAACCTTTTGTACTCTGCTGACCTAAGGAGACGTCTTAAGCAGACCCCTAGACTGTCCGCCTGGAATTGGGGAGAGTGGTTCTCTAAGGAGGTTCACAGATCATTATTATGGAACATATATTTCTATTTTGTCTGGATAAGCTTTTCATAAAGGTATCACGTAGCTCAATATTTTGTACTCACAAGCGCAAAAGCACAATACATTTTAAAAAATATGTTGGCTTATTGGCTAATGCAGACTTGGTAATTATTTCAATCTTGGATCACTAATTCTTTGAACAACAGCATTTTGTTGCACCCTGTATATAATAACAAGAATTATCTTGATTTTTTTTTTTAAAGTGTTTTTGTTCTCAATTCCACTCTGGCTTTGGATAAAACCAAGGAATCCATAAAGATATGTTAGAAAAATACTTTCAAATTAATCTTTAATTTCTATACTCTATTCATGATCAAGAGAAAAAGTGCAGAATGATGGCTAAAACGTATGTGCGTATATATATAGACACACACTATATTTGAGCCATCACATGTATATATACACACATGTATACATGTGTGTGTATACGTATTAGAGATATATATACACATATATTATATTATTATATTATATTATTATTACACATATATATTTTTAATATCTATATAATTTGAATTGCTTTTCTTCATTGGTAATTGCTGAACAGCTGAACCTGCATAACTGCTAAACGTTCTGCGATGGGTAACACAGAACACAACTCTGCTCTTACACACCAACGCTGTTCTTTTTCTGTGTTTTTTTTTTTCTTTCCTCTTTTTTAATTCTACAAAGAATGCTGCCTTCAGTCAAAACCTTTAATCCTCGTGTCCTATAGCGTTTATGGCAAGAAGTGAGAAGGTCTATTTAGAGAGGCATTTCAATTCGCCCTCAGGCCAAAAGAAAAACATGTTATTTCTAATGCCAGCACTGTGGCCTCGTATGCTAGGAAACTAGTGACATTTTGACACAGTCAGGGACAGTTCTGAATTACGTGGTGCTGCTGTTCATATCATAAACTGGAGCTTAAGCACTTAGTGAGCCTTCTCTCTATATCTGTAACCTTGTTTCTTTGCCAGACAAGTTACTGTCTGCAGGGAATGCAGCAACACTGATGTAGTATTTGAGCCAGCCTGAGCAGTCTGTTCTGTGGGTTACCCCACTTACTGTACGCCAGCAGTGGCCAACTTGCATCAGCTGAGCAATTCAAGCGCAGCTCCCATGCTGGGGATACATCACCTCCTGGCTCAAGGACTGAACCACCAGCTGTAAGGGCATCAAGCCGTAAGGGTCAGTAAGTACTACTCTGTCTTGGTCACCTTGAGACCCAGATAAATGCCTGGCCCGGCCCCAAGCTCAAGGGGAAAGGCTCTGTGGAGAAATGCTTCCATGTCCTGCCTGCGAGATTCTTCTTTCTTCATCTCTTCTAGATGTGTCTTGTAATTTTGTCTTATAGCCAATAAGAAGATTTTAGCGCAAAAGCTCAGAGGATCAATATGTTGTTGAAGAACTTGCAGGTTCTTCACTTTTCTGTTAATAACGTATAAAAGCAGATATTTTCATGCATCTTAGTATGAACACAGCAATGTATTCCTGGTCTACATTCCCCTCTTCCATTAGCAATATCTGGTGCTACCAATATTCTGGTTTCTCTTTGACAGTGATCAGTAGCAGAGGGGTTTTTCTGATTTCTGCTTTACATTCTGACCTTGAAGTTATTTGGTGAATGAAGTAATAGTTACCTTTCTTCTTACAGCTCTTACTATTTGAAATTCTATGCAAGATTCTGGATCCCTAAACTTGTTGGGACAGTTCCTTTAGAAAGCATAAATACCTCCCAGTAAATTTCAGGTAGATTGAACCTATATAAATACTATGTCTGGATATCCCCTGGTTCCCCTGAAGGACTTCATTGGGCTTTCATTTTCTAGGGAACTACTAATCTCTACATCATCTTGGTTGTGCTCTGGAGAGAGAATGGACTACATAGTCTGCAGCATTTTAAAATTTCCTAATCTTAATCTTAATCTCTTAATTTTATGATAAGTATTAAAACTGCTTAGCAATAAAGTGCGATAAACTATACTCACAGGAAATGGTTATACACAAAGGAACAGTGATACAGGCAAAGGTAAGAGAACCATCCTGTTGTCTAAATGGTGTACTTCTACAGGTATACATGGTTTATACAGGTATGTATGGTTTTGGTTTTCTGCACATTTTTAGATATTTTAAAAGGAATTCTGAAATACAGGGGGTTTTGTCTGACATTTTGTTTTTGAGCCAGATTCCATTAAATTACAGTGAGTATTTCAAGTGCACCAAAGGATCTCCAAATATTTGCTGTTGTTTTATTAAAAATATTTCATGCACTGAAAGAAAATACTTGATATAACTATAATTCTTATTGTTCTCTTCTTGATTTGAGGTCTCAGTAGAAAATTTCATTTGAAGTTTGATATAGGATGAAATTTTTGCTCTTTTTTTCATACAGATTCTTGTTACTAAGAGGCCTGGACATATTAATTTGATAGATATTCACCCTGCATGTTTGGGTGGCAGACCCTACACTAAGTTTTCCTCAGCACCCACTGAAAGAGGAATCTTTTTAAATTCTGTGGGATTTGGTCACCTCAATTTTTAATGTAGCAGAACTGTACTTCAGATCTGTGTTTTGTTAGAACTGCCTACATCAAGTATTTTAATATTCTTCCCTTTCAGGAAAACTAACTTTAAATATGTTCTTCAAACCTCACATTCTGGGGATGTCAGCTTTAGCATGTACAATGCTTTTTAGGAAGAGAAGATGAAACCCATTTTTTCTTAAACAAAAATTTTAAAACTCTAGAGATGTGTAAAGATATAAGTGGCAAAAGCGAAGAGTTTCACTGAGGTGGTTTCAAGTCACTGAATGAACTCTTAACAAAGTGCATCTGAATTCTGAAGGAGGTACATGAAATGGCTGGTAGATCTCTTGATTTTAAAATCTGTGGATACAACAACCAATTACAAGTCTTTTAATTACTGGTTTGTGCTGCAGAAAAGGTGGGTTTGTGCTTCCTTAAAACCATAATTATCTTGTCTTCTTTCCTGACAGTATATTGTGTAATATGAACTCACACTGTGGGAATACGAACATGCAACTTTCTGGCTTATGACTTATACAGTAAACTAAGTATGTTTTCCTCATTAAAATAACAAGAATTTTAATCACATGTATTATTACCTAAGCTGCATAGACTAGAAAAGAAATTATGTTAGGGTGGATTTGTATTAGGAAGAAGACACCCTGCATGACCCTCTGGTTTGAAAAGAGAGTTTGTTAAACAGACTTTACTACATGATGCTGTTTACTTAATCATAAAAGAGCCAGAGATTTACTTTTCTCCTTCTATGGCATAATTATAAAGTTTATCCAATGGTGGTACAAAATAAATGATAAGAGGCTTCTTGATTTCAAAGCAGAAGAAATAATAAAGTGACTGTTCTCATAAATGTACAACTAAAATACATGATTCTTCACACAGCTTTTTTTATTGCCAAGATAAACACCTCATTTTCATTGTTAGTTACTCATCAAAATCAAGCATTTTATTAGTATACACTTTCATTGACAGACATGGCATTTCCAGAGATTTTTGTAGGGAAAATCATAAACAGGTAGCATAAAGTATTACATTCTAAAATGGAATGAAGCCCATATTTGAGATTAGTGTGAAAAGTCTAGCTTTAATAAAGGTAACAGTAATATTTACAAAACTGTCAGAGAGGGGGAAATATGTGTGGTTTTGTTTCTTTTGTCTTCTTGTTTATCGCAAAATCTTATTTCAAAATAATGGTGACACATTCTCAATAGTATTTGAGTTTGTTTATATCTTAAATCCTGATCTTTTCCTTACTTTTGTAGCCAGTAAAGGAATTGCAGCATAGTTTTATTAAATAACAGAAAATTCACAACTATTTCCATTTCAGAAGACTCAAAACAAACCCATCCTCTTTTCCTTAAATTCTTACTTAAAAAAAAAAAATCATTTACATGAAAGTCAGAAGAAACAATGTTTTAATATGCAACGAGAGCAACTCTTTGCTAGTATTGTTTTTTCATCATGTTTCACTTTTGAACAAAGGCCCTCGAGAAGCAGGATGGGAGTTCAGGGCTATGGACATCTGTGGCTTGCGAATGAGGGAAGAGGCTGGAGGGACTAGAAGAAGCCCTGGTGTCAAGAGAGAAGGGAAAGCTCACAGACAAGGACTGAGAAATATACAATGAAGCTTTGTTGCTTTCAAGTCAATGAAGTAAGCTAACGGCTTTCAACAGTTATGTATTTTGCATAAAACAATAGCTCAGAACATCCGGCCTTCTTGTAGGCCTAAACCTCAGTCTTATTGGCAGAGAGGGCTGTCTCAGCCACCGGATCTCTTCTGTTGGAAGAGGTTGCAAAACGGTTGCACAATGGTGAAACAGGGAACCACCAAAGGTGTTGCTTCTAACTGAAGATAAGTTACCGAATAATAAAATTCTCTTTGGTATCGTGCAGTGAGACTGTCTCCGCTTATGTTTAATCCAAGTTTGCAAACTTAGCAAACAAGATTGGTAGCTGAGAGGGGAGGCAGCTGAAGGAGATGAGTGCGTGCAACCAGTTGAATGATAAGGACTATAACAAACAAAGCTCGATACAAGATCTATCAAACTTCAGCGAGGACCCTGCAATGAATAGGAAAAGACAACTTCAGCCCTGAGCCGTGCAGTGACAGGCAGGTTATCAGATGGAGACCATCAGTAGAGTAATTGTTCAGGTAATTGTGGTAACATTTGGCCAAGTCTCATGAATATTCTGTTAAATAAGGTCTGCCTCGGTGGATGGGCTGCAGCCTGCTCTTTTTCAAAGCTCTCATGAAAGCCTATGTTCTGTGTTCTCTTGGGCAGATAAATTAATTACAGTGGTTCTGATGCTTATGATTCTCTCTGCCTCCATTTCCGTATTCCATCCATCAGTTATCCCATGCTCTCATAAAACCTGTGCAAGCCCAGAAGGAAAGCAGCTATGAAACAGTGAGAAGATTTTAGGTCCCCAGCAAAGGACACCCCTCCTAATGGTCAAATTAATAAGCATTTGCTTTGCAGTCACTCTTGGTATAATTGCAAAGGTCTAGATGATGGTCAAGATGGTTTGTGACTGGGAAAATAATCAATAAGAGTATGCACTCTGATTGTAATAAGCACAGAGAGGGAAACTCACGTCAGTGCAAATAGAGGGGTCAGACCACCATACATCTGGTAAATCACTCCTTGAATTGGTGTGATACTACATTTTCTTTCAGAGTTGCCATGAGTTTTAGCAGAAAATATCTATAAAAATGTATTTGTACAAAACTGCAAGTGTAGCATGTAGAATATTTAGTGGAAGAAATCCTACAGCTATTAGTACCAATAAAAGAAATGCAGTGGGAGAACTTGGCACATTGCATTAACCTGAAAGATAAAATATATGCAAGTTTCACTCATTCACCGAGTAGCCATGAGTTTTCCATTTGTGCCCACTCAATTGGCTGGTATGTAATTTAGAAAAAAGTCTCAAAATTGGGCTCATACACATCACTTCTTCTACAGTCCTTTGGTGTTTATGCTGAATACATTCTGTGTTTGGGTGTCTGAACAGCAGAAGTCCTTGAAAAATTCACGCTCCATGGTACAGAAGTGCTTAACCTCAGACTGAGCTTAAAACATGAGTGCAAATGGAGAATCAATTCAGGTATTTAAATAAGAATATGACATACAGTTAATATGACCTCAGAGGAAAAATGTAAATGGGATGAAGAGATGAAAAGCAGTAAGGGATGGAAATTGAAGGCCTATGCTGGATACAGTAGGACTCAGTAAGATGTTCCCACGTGAACAGTAGGAAATGGTTAATTTGCTGCAAAATTATGACACTTCCAAAAACTCTGTACTTTAAACTCCTATCTCATCAGGTAATATAACCTATAAGATGCGTCATAGGAACACAAGTATTTCAGTGTGCCAAAAATGAGCTTGGTGTGGACTAATTCCCCCACCCACATCCCCATGAAGCTTTAGAAAGAAGCACTTATGGAACTGGTATGTGAACTGCCCTGATGAAGTA
Source organism: Anarhynchus alexandrinus (assembly GCA_008711295.1). Taxonomy (NCBI): domain Eukaryota; kingdom Metazoa; phylum Chordata; class Aves; order Charadriiformes; family Charadriidae; genus Anarhynchus; species Anarhynchus alexandrinus. The sequence continues at coordinate 1,098,219 of VUYV01000153.1, forward strand.
TTTAAGATAATTTTACAAAGCAGTTGGAAGCATGCTCTGTCCTGAGGGCATCAGATCTTATGTGGCAGTGCTCACATAATTATCCTAAGATGGATTGCCATATCACTCCCTGGGCCTCTGACTGGAATAAATCCCACATCCAGCTAGAGAAAGAAAAACGCGACTTGCAGGACTGGCATGAATCTTATTACATCTCAGAACTCTAAAGAGAGACCCAAACCTTTTCAATCAGTGATTTCTTTTAAGTGTCACTCAATTCTAGCTTCTGCAGAAAATAGTAGCGATACCCACCTTTAAAAAAAAACCATAGCTGAGATATTACTTTTGAGCTGAGCTGTCCCCTGAAACTACATGTCCCATGTCTCTGTGGTGTTCCTTAAATTGACTGGCTAGACTTAAATGAATGACATCACATGTCTATAATTATGAGATATTTTCTCTATATGTGAGGTACTGCTACATTTTTTGAGGTTGAGTTTACTATATATACACCCTACTCTACAAATATATTTTGCCAAATTATTGACAAAGCTGTGTCACATCGACAAAAATACATTGCATAGTTATTTAACAAGTTTTGGTTCAGAGACAAATATAGGTGTGGGTTCCTTGAGAAAAATGCTATCTCACATGCTTAAGAGAGAGGAAGCCTTTGCACCTTGCAGATGAAAAGCTGTCCTAATTTAAACTATGCTTCTGCACAGCTGCAGAATTTAAATTAAAAATCACCATCACTCAAAATGTATAGAGATGGGACGTACAGGCCAGCACTCAGGTTGTAACTTGAGTTTACTCTTGGGCACGTATGAATTGTCAGAACCTGGGTACTGGCTGGTGTTCCAAGAAAAGAGGCCAAAGACTGAACAGGACTGAAAACAGACGGATTCTTTCTTCCCTGTAAATAGACAGGGTGCAGGCTACTGAAGCAGTTGAAGATTGTCTCCGCTGATGCTAATCAGCATCGTCATGTTTAAAGAATGAAAGAATCACTTAATTCTCGAGGTATGCCAGGCACCTTTGACAGTTCCACTGGAGCCGCGTGTGTTGTGAAGAACAGCTGCCCCAAATGCAGGCACGTACTTCTGGATGGCTCTGTTGATTCAGCTGGGAAGAAACATCTATGACAAAGAAGTCCAAAACACTAATAAACTTGTCTTTTGTTTCACATTTTAGATTGTGCAAATTTAGATTTTAGATGATTTTAGAACTTCCTCCTTTCTTAAAACTCCTTTCCTCCTGTCATTACTGAATCTATTTGGAGAATTTATAGAGGCTTTGCACACAGTTCTACTTTTGAAACAGTGATAAAATGGAACATTAGTGTTATGCAGAATTTTTTGCTGTTCCCTCATTATATCTTTAAAAGAAAATTGACTAAAGCCTGAATTTTGTTAAGCTTCCCTATGTGTTCTCAAAAACAGTAACACTGTCTATGGGGCATTTTTAAGATAAAAAGATCATACTAAACATATTTCTACACTGAAATAATACTTCACAAAGGGAGGAGAGAAACATATTGTTTTCTAAAAATAGAAGCCTTATAAACATGTTACCTCTGTCTTCATCTTACTTTCTCTCCTCTGCACAAAATGTGTCCCAAATACAACCGGTATTCTAGCCCCATAAGTATCTTTCAAACCTAGCTTTTGCATCTGAATTGCCAGCAAAAGTGACTAGGAAAGGGTTTATTTCTCAGTTATAGTACACCAATTTGTCCCTATTTTAATACTGAGGAAAGCGTTACCCATCTTGTCTGTACATGTTTATTTGTTCCGGTAACCCTTTTTTAAAGAGGGTGGATCTGGCTCCTGCCTCTGTCGTGCAGGTCCTATGGCGTAGCGCTGTCTGGTGGGGCAGACTGGGACAGCCTGGCAATGTCACCACTCCACTGGGCAGAGCTGTTACTTTTTTTGCTGAACAGTGCAGCACCATGGAAGAATATTAATTCATGTCCTTTTTAGGCAGTACTAATTGGTCCATGAGGAGCGCAACGCTGACCTGTCTCTGCTGCCTCCAGATCCCAGGCTAGTTCAGCTCATTCAGGGTATTGCATTGCACTGAACCGCACTGCGCAGCGTTCCTGCTTCAGCAAGGGCTTCTTTCACGTGGCTGCAGAAGGCTTGAGGGCTTGAGCTGGGCTTGGCGGATATCAGATGTAAAATGAAATTGGCTGACGACCTGCTGTCAGACAGACTTCTCATACGTTGTGGAAACAACTGCTGGTGAAACCAGGCTGATACATCACTCTTGCAAGTTTTCCACGCAGAAAAATTACTTGTGCAATTCTGTAAGCATGGTGTAGTTGTAGTAGCCAAAGAGCAAATGTTGTGAGACAATTGCAATGTAACTTATTCTTACACTTATCAGTAGACAAAATCTTATGATGTCTCAATATATCTGAATGAATCCTTTCTCTTTTTTGAGTTAATCAAATGTAGTTCGTAACGCAATCCATCACAGGCCAGATTCTGGCCTATGTATGCATGACAGCCAAAGGCTTATTGGCAGTAGTGGTTTAAAACAGTGAATAATTTTACTTCCCTCAGGTTTTTGTTTGACATTTTCCTCAGACATCTCTCCTCCACCTTTTCCACTTCACGACTGGGTTTCATATTTCTTAGAAAAGAAATGGATCTGCTCTTTTTGCACATATTCCAAACTGCAGACTGTTCTTAGTCTCAGGGAGGTCTTATGCCTTCCCTTCCTTGAACCAGTTCAAACGTGGTGAAAGCATTCCTGTTGTGGTCTTTTTCTGTCATTACTGATATGCACTTGGACCTTTCTGGTTATTTAGACAGGGGGGAACAGTATTCACTTTAAAAAATAAAGTATTCAGGAGATAAACACAGAGAAATACCAACTACAAAGTCACAAATATTCCAATAATAATATGATGAACATATCAGAAAATGCTTTTATCAAATTAAAAACAATGAGCAAAACTAAGTAAAAACAATAAAAATAAGTAGGTACTTGAAAAATGATTGTTAAGTGACTTTCAATTTAAAAATTTTGTCCACAGATATTGACTATTTTATCAGGAAATTTCATTCTGATTCATTGTGAATTGGTATAATACAATTTTTTTATAATTTCAATATATTGAACAGACTGAACTGATTTATTGTTTACATTAGCATTGCGTCTGCCTGTGATACCCACATCTCACAGAAGTTATCGGGACCACTGTGGCTCCTTAAGTTCTTCTCCCCTCAGAGGCAAAGCTTCTTGGTAGGAACTGTGTCTTCCATGTTGGAAATGGCATGCTGTGCATGAAGAGAAACAGTCTGATGAGCAGAGAGCGGTGGGAACCTGGCAGCCTTGAACTCCAGCGCAGAGAATGCCTCATAGCATCGTGAAGTGCAGAAGGGTCAAGAACATTTTTTATCCAACAAACTGAAATGAAAATATGCTGACTCAAAAGTGTTTCAATGCTTTCTGTTAATAAAAAATACGCAAATTATATAGCTCACTATGTCTTAAATAAAATTAGGCATCGTTCCTCACTCTGTATTTCTCAGTGTTTTGAGGTGAATGTTGAAATTCAGTGACAGAAATTCTGAAATTTTGACTTCTGTTTGACTCCATTAGTGGTCAAAAAAATACATGCAACTTCATTTTTTTTATGTCCATGTGAAAAATTGGTTTCTCCCCTCATCATATTCCTTCATTATGTAATTCTTGAAATAAATACTTCCTTTAGAAAACTCCAAGACTGATTTAGATTAAATGTCTTCCTCTACAGCTGCCTCACAAAATCCACTAGACATTGAACATGTGTCTTAAGGACGTAAGCTTCAGATGAAGTTACACACATAAATCTGAGTCAGGATATAGTTCAGCTTACAGCATATGTGGAATATTTTCATAAACACACTACGTACATGATAAATGAAAAGCAAGATCAATCTGAAGGTGTAATAATAACAGAAACTGTAAAAAATTTGAATGCTTCTTCACACAGCATATGATTTCTTGCCATGCACAGCCTTGACAATTATTTCTAAGAACCTCTTGAGATAACTATTTTCAAAAGCAAACATTGTTTGTCTATAATCTTATCCCTTTCTAAATCATGCTTTTCTTCTCTTCAAAAAGTAGTCATGAAATAATAAAAGCTTTCCTTTTTACATCACTAATGTTGTTATCTTTCTGAGTTGTGAGCTATGTTTTGGCACAAAATAACAGAGCAAGATGTTTAGCAGCAATTAATAGTTACACCCTTGCTTATTTGCAAAAGAACCTGTTAAACTTTTAGTTCACGTTAAGGTATTCTTTATATCAGTGGTGTGACCTTTGCCAAGAAAAAAAAATGCTGAGTCCTATACAACTAGTAACTGATGAGAAAGTGGAATCTTTCGTTCTGCCAATTACAGACAGTAATTGCCATGTAATGAAGTTAATGTTTTGTAGAATTTACAACCTGATATTAATGGTGTTTCTTTTCCACCCTCTCTTATCCCACTTAATTTTCGCCCAGCTTTTTCACAACAAAAGAAACAGGACAATGTGTGAAGGCTCATTAATTCTATTTAGTTTTGATTTTTTTTTCCTCCCTTCTTTTCTCCCCGCCTCCTGGAGGTGAAACAAGAGCCATGCCATCAGGCCTCTCCGTAAACTCTGGTTCACGTAAGGGTGAAAGTTACAGCCTCCGCGCAGCAGCTTGCACCGTATAAATGCTCCCCTTTCAATTTCAGCTCGGGCCGTTTAATGGCCATGCCGTTTTATTGCCTTCTTGATCACCAATTACACCACCAAGAACAATGAGCCCAACACTTAAACGAGCAGGCCTCAAATTTGCCTTCATTTGCCAACGTGTTTCATAGCAACACTTTCTTTGAAAGCGCGGATCGCCTAATTACGAGGATGAAGATGGATCAGGGTTTGAAAAAGGCTCTCAGCCCCAGAACAATATGCTAACCTAACTGTACTCTCTGTACTCCTACTGTATTATTCTGACCCCGGGCTGCCCTTCTAACACTCTGCCTGACCTCCCGCCTCCAAAAGGAAGCCGTGCCTGCCCTCCCTATCTCCAGTGTCACTGCAGAATTTGGGAGGGTGCTGCTGAGGCCCGTGACAATGGAATCTAGGAAAAATAAATCATAAGACAGGAACTAGACAAATTGAGGAACCGCAGGATACCAAAAGCATTTCCACGTTATTTTGTTTTGCTGCTAATGGCTGAAACGAATAAATCAGGATGTGTTAACTCCAGAGAGCTTCGCAGGGCAAATGCTAAATACCTTACGTTCTTTGTTAGGAACTAATAGCAGGGCTGAGGTGTTGTAGACACTTGCTACTTCACCGGGATTTTGAAGTGACGGCTAATATATTGAAAGTAAACACAACTGCAAAATATGCTAAAAATAAAAAATAAATGGAATAAAGTTATATACAAGTTCAAAGACCAGAGTTACGAAAATTACAGATGTTTGCCCTGTTTAAAAATATTTCTTAATATGAATTTATGGTTACATATATCCATTTACAGAAATCATTCACCTGGATATTTTGATTTGGTTTGTTGCCACAAAGTGCCACTGAAAAGAACGTTACTACCCCAGAATTAAACATCCAGTGTGCCTACTACACACATTGTAACATCTCCCTCCATTCTGATGTTACCTCATTCCGTGGTATGAGCTGCCAGAACTGATCCACTGATCCAAGTAAAAGTTAGATTACAGACATTCGTCACCATGGAAAAGTTTATCAAATTAATTCTGGAACTATACATTAGTATTAACTCGGGTGGACTCAGGTAATGATATATAAAACTGATGACAATTTTTTGTTGCTGCTTCTTTAGGTTTCCAAATTCTCCTAACTGAAGTTAGTTCATCTCTATCCAGATAAAAATTTATGGATGTAGTTAACTTTACATACTGTGTGTGGTCCCAGGAAACATCCAGTAGCTAATAAGTATTTGCAGGATTGAGGCCTTTGTTGAAGAGAGAAAAAATGTGTGGGCTAATTGTTACAACACAATTATGCAGTAATAAACACAATTAAGCGTTTGCTTCAGGGAAAGAATCAAGATTTCATTTTAAATTTTAACTTTCATGTTTCTTATCTTCCGAGACTGTAAATGTATAAACTTACCATTATAATAAGGTAAAGCTTTGTGTCCTGATTTTCCATATGAAATAAACCAGAAAATTCAAAGCTTTTGGGCTTGGTAGCTGACAATTGTTCCATTTTCTATTGCCATCTCACTGCTGCCAACTGCAGGAATATCACAGGAGAAATTACTTCTCTTTTAGTGAGGAAGTTAATGCACATGATCATGAAGAGTTTGGGAAAAAGAATATTCCTGCAGTGAAATATTTTCTGTATGGGAAAGACTTTAGTTACAATGCTAACTGATTGCATTTAAACAATGTCAAAATTCCCAGTATCAGAGGTGCTTAGTGGATTTAAGCTTTTAACACTTAATCTTGTTATACTTTGTCTTTCTCCTGTGCATACAGGTGTTATCCACAATACGGACAAGCCAATCAAAACATTACAAATTAAAAATGAGACAGTCAGACAGACAGACTTTTCTACTACCTTCTCAGTATTGACAAATTCTGTGCAAAAAAAATCAGACACAAAAGATGAGATAAGAAACATATGAGCATTTACAAAAAGATGTATAATAACAATATAAATTCACCCAGCTGAAAAACATTTATTGCGATAAGTTCAAAAAATGGGTATATTCTCATCATTTTAACACAGAAAAAGTAGTGTGTAGAAGGGAGGGGTGCAAGAGGAGGAAAGCGTCTTTCAAAATTAAAGTGAAACACAGACAATCATAAAATCGTGTAACCTAGCTGAATACGTGTCATTAGAAGCTAAAGACAGGGGAATACCATGCTTCCAGCACAACGTGCGCTTTCAGAAAGCTCTCTCAGCAAACAGGCTGGCTGCCATCACACTTATACATAAGGCAACTGAACGAAGATATCGTAAAGGCAAAATCAAATGGGAACTAGATGAGATTTAAATGTCAAATAGCCATTCTTAAACCACCATGAATATGTTCTGAGTGTATGGGCACGTCTTGCTTTTATTTTCTCGTGAACTCCAATAGCAGAGCAATTAGAGTGCACAAAAGTGCTCAGCAATGTCTTATTGTGATTCAGAGAGACTTCATGTCATCAGAGTAATTTCAAGACACAGAGGTATCAGACAAACATAGCAGTTGTATTTTACAGTGAGTTAATTAAACTACACCCAGAGTTTTTAAATTAACCTGTGTGAGGTTATATTTGTCTTTTCAATGTAAGTTGAAATGCATTTTAAATAAATACATGTAGAAACATTTGAGATCATAAAATCATTAAGGACTACGCCATACCTGTAAGGCAAGTTCTGAGAAAGGCTCTTTGGAGGGAGCAGTCTGGTAGGGCTTGTACTTTGAGAACTGCAACAAGATGGCTGCCACGAGCTAAAGGAGACTCCAAAATGGAGTTAAAAGCATTATTGTCTAACCCAACTTTACTGCTTACTGGTGAGGATAAGTGCTTCATCTTCTGAGCTTTTGGATTGCTTGGCTGACGAAAATGTGAGGACTTGCATCTCTAAGCAGAAGGCGCAAACTCTCCTCGTGATGTGCCTAGCTTCAGAAGTCACTCTTTGTTGAAATACCGAACTTGCTTGCCAGCTATTTTAATTTGTCTACAGCCATCCTTGTGGGCAGGGTGGGGCAGATGGAGGCATCCTGATGCAGAACTTTCTTTCCCGAGCTACAGCTGGCAGGTTGGCTCAGACATCTGTGAGTGTCTGTGCACTGGAGTGCGTGGTTGAGCCAGAGAGGGAGGGAGAAAACAATATTGAAAAGACAAATGCTTAAAAATTATTTCACTTGTCTGGTATGTTATTTGGTTTTGACTTCTGAACATGTTAAGCTTTTCTAACTGTAGGAATTCATCAGAAGCAATACTTTGAGGGGAGGTTTTTATTTTCCATCTTCCAGGCTGCATTGATATCCAACGGAACACGCAAATATTCAGCAGCTTCCCATCACTTTTGTGTTAGAGCAAGACATTTGCTTTTGCATGGTTGTGATCTTCTTGGCAGAGAAAGTAAGAGCTGCCTGATCACTGGCATAGTCTTCTCTTTCTCCACGTTTGTTGTTTTTCCTGGGAAAGAGGGGCCACCTCAAAGTGCTGACATGGGATTTCTTTTTGCTAAGTGTTACTCAATAAAACATTGTCATACGAGCTCATAAGAAAATTCATATGGGTTCAGATCTTTGCTTTGAAGAAGCATACTTTTTGGAATCATGTGACCACAATGGCAAAGCGAAAAAAGTCTGAAAAGAGATGATTTAAAAATTGATTAGGCCACAGGCCCCAAAGGACAATAATCAGTGGCTCAATATCTAATTAGGAGGCAGTAAGCAGCAAGCAATACTGGGGCTGATCTTGTTCAGTTGCTTAACTAAAAACCTGGATGATAAAACTGAAGGCAAACTTGCAGATGACACTAAACTGGGGACAAGGACGGGAATTGACTGCAGAGCAGTAGAGCTTCAGTCCAGACTGATTTTGAGATACTTGAAGACTAGGTCAACAGAAACCTCCTTAAGTTCAATGAGGAGGTATGCAAAGTTTTGCACATGCATCAAGTAGGCATCAGAGAACCAACAGACTGAATACCAGACCAGCTAAAAAGGCCATGAGGTTAAAATGGATGCCAAACTGAATTGGAATTAGCAGTACACTCTCTTCACAAATGATACACAAATGCCACACCTGGAATATTGTGTTTAGTTTTGGCCACCCTAGTACAAAAAAGGTGTAGAAAAACTCACAAGGGCTAGTGGTGTGTTATCAAGACAGTTAGGAGCCCAGAGTACTAGTAAACTGGCTTGCATCAGAAACAGTGTGGCCAGCAGGACTAGGGAAGTGATCAGGCCCCTGTACTTGGCACTGGGGAGGCCCCACCTTGAAAACTGTGTTCAGTTTTGGGCCCCTCACTACAAGAAAGACACAGAGGTTCTGGACCGTGTCCAAAGAAGGGCAACGAAGCTGGTGAGGGATCTGGAGAACAAGTCTTAAGAGGAGTGACTGAGGGAACTGGGGTTGTTTAGTCTGGAGAAAAGGAGGCTGAGGGGAGACCTTACCACTCTCTACAACTACCTGAAATGAGGCTGTTGCAAGGTGGGGGTTGGTCTCTTCTCCCAAGTAACAAGTGATTGGACAAAAGGAAACAGCCTCAAGTTGTGCCAAGGGAAGTATAGATTGGATATTAGGAAAAATTCCTTCACCGAAAGGGTTGTCAAGCCCTGGAACAGGCTGCCAGGGAAGTGGTTGAACCACCACCCCTGGAGGTATTTAAGAGATGTGTAGATGTGGTGCTTAGGGATATTGTTTAGCGGTGGACTTGGCAGTGCTAGGTTAACGGTTGGACTCGATGGTCTTAAAGGTCTTTTCCAACATAAATTGTTCTATAATTCAATGATTCTATAAACCTATGACAGCCTACAAGGAGATTCTGAGTAAGGTAAGCTTGTTTCATCTGGAATAAAGGAGGCTAAGGGAGTGAATCTGTAAGCAGCCTACAAGTGGTTGAAGGGCAGTTACAAGGATAATGGCGCCAGATGCTTCCAAGTGACAGATGATGTCACAAGGGGAAATGACCACATATGGTGGTTCGGGATGTTCAGAACTGGATGTTAGAAAAAATTTCTTCTTTAAGACAGAAGATTTACACTAAAACAAAATGATCGGCAGAATGGTATCCAAAGGTACGGTAGAATCTCCATCCTTGAAAGTTCTCAAAACTTGGCTGGAAACTTAGAGACCTGATCTAGTGTTGGCAGTAGTCATCCTTTGACTGGGACTATATGAACTTCAGAGGTCCCTTCTAACCAGCAATTCTATGATTCTCTGAAGAAGCCAGGCAGAAAAGCAAATGTAAAACAGAAGAGCAAANAAAAAAAAAAAGCAAACAAAAATCCCATGCACCATGTGCCAGAAGCAATGACAATGGCTCTGTGTATGAAGATGAAAAGGATTCTGCAAACAGTGAGGAAGAACCTGCTGATCATTCTCTGTCAGTGTTACAGTAAAATTTTCAGTGCAATGCAGAAAGGATTACTACACCAAGCTAAGGAAGATGCTTTAGTGGTGCTTCTACTCTCTAAACAAGAAGGTTGGAGGTGATGATGAACAAGAGACTAATCAAGGACTGGCGCTGTGAGGAAGGCATGGAGATGTTCATTCAAAACATCCATGGATATGTACATGTTTTTCCTGGTGATAGGCTTGCCATGACTCATAAGAATAATTTAAAAAAAGAAATAAGATGAGCAATCTGAATTAGACAAATGGTGTCTTTTCTCCTGCGCTTAGAAAATAATACCTAAGTGAAGTAACATAAATGTGGGAAACATGGCAAAGCAAGCCAAAAAAAAATAAAGCATCAATATTCATGAGAACATATAAACTTCACAAAATTGGTGAAAAGGCTATTCTTTCCATTGGGAAACTGACAGCAACCACTGTGATCAAACAGGCAGTAGACAAGGCAGAAAACCAGAAAATCCTAGACTACTGGTGCAAGAAACATAATATTGATAACTGAAACAAAAAGTACTGTAGTAAAGCTGATAAGGCTGTGTTTGGAAAGTATTAACCCTCAATTTTTTGAAGTCTAACAAGATTAATAATAGTCCTGCCCATAATATAGAAGCTTAAACAGCAGTTGCTGCAGGAGCGTAGTATGGTGATAGGAAATCTTTTGAAGGCAAGTACAACTTATGCTAAAGACAAAACTTAAAGCTAATGAAAGAGTTAATTGGCATGAGTGTTATGTATAAGCACACAAAGCAGAAAAGGGGAATAAAGTTACTTAAGTTTAAAAGTAGTGGATAAACTGGATTTTAAATGAAGATGTATATATTTTTGTTTGAAATTAGATTTATAGTTATAAAAGAAATTAGGTTCTGGAACAATCTTCCAATAGGGGATGATGAATTAAGAATTTAATAGCTTTTCAAAATGGAGTTCAAAATGTTTGGAGTTGATTATCTAATGTGATATCTCCCGGTACAGGAGACTGGACTTTATGATTCAGAAGTTTCTTTAATTCCTCCTTTTCCTTATTCTTGTTTCATCTTTCTATGCCACAACCCTTCAGCAAGGATAAGCGTATGCTTTGTTTTGGGGACCTCTTTTGGTTTTTAGTGAAGCATAGCAAGATTTAGGGCATTGATTATAGCCAAGTTTCACCAGAAGCTTTGATCCTTTTCAATGAATTAATGAAAACTCATAAACAAGAGAAAGACAATGCTGCTGTTTTATTGTTTGCATGTAATCCTTGATGACATACTATTTATGAAAAACAGCAGTTACAGTGATAAACAAACATAGTTTAACTTAATCCTTGCCTTTCATGAAACAGGTTAGTAAAGGCTTCCATTCTGAAATAGGAGGTGATATCCCTCACACATACTAAGGCGCATCGTAAGATTCTTGTTCATTCAACAAATAGTCTTACATTCCTTTAATAATTAAACTATGCATATTACATGGTTATGAAAAACTCCCCATTAGCACAGGAAAGCAAAAAAAAAAAAAAATCACCTGGTAAACCCTTATCAAGAGGATATGTAGGAATGGATTCTGAGAATGAATGGATATAGTGCTTTATGCAAGTTAAGGCTCTAACTTACAAAGAATTTTTGTAATTTTTTTCTGTGAAAAGTTTCGTTTTATATTCTAACATACGAACATAGCTAACTGCAAGTAAGGCAGGAATCCTATTGCCTTTTACTTTCCAGATCCCTTTCCCCTCACCATGCTAATTAGGATGCATTGGTATATTACTTAGTGCACAGAGAAGTACAAACTGTATTTTCAGACAGACAGTTGATCAAACCCGAGTATGTTCAACTGTTTTGAGCTTTTGCAAGGAAGTAAAATCTTTCAAAGGACAGTGACCATGTTTACAAGTTAGGAATACCTAGTGAACATCCAGTGACAATTCCTGGAGGGTTTCAGAAAGTAATAAATGTTGTCTCAAGGATAAAGATAGCCAGTTCCACAACTCAATTGCTTGCAGAGGAACCTTCAGAGAATTCTTTACCTTGTGGCGTTTTTGTACATTGCTGTTTACTTAGTGTTCCGGGATGTTCCTTTAATAAAAGGCCTGTTATTATGTGGAATGAATCCCAGCATGAAGTTATATTCCTTCCTAAATGGGTGATAGCTGGACTTCATAGTTGGTTTTTGGTTGGTTTTTTTTTTGCTTTGGAGCTCAATAATAAAATAGGCCAGGTACACAGAGTAACTAAATGCTTTGGATCATCTTCTAAAAGTATGGCATTATTGAAATAAGTTAGAAATTGAGATATATACCACAAAATGAGGAAAATTATGACACTTTTCTGCTGGTGGTTCCTCAAGATCATCACAAGGTAGGAAGTATATGATACTGACTTATTTATTGGATTACTAGAATTATGATTTATATGACCTACCCTAGATTTACTGACCATTTATACATGAAAAGGAGTAAGTTCTTTTTTATTTATTTATTAGGTGATTTTGTATATGTTAAAACTTGTTTGTGTTGATTACTGAAATTCTGAATTCAGACACAGCCATCTGATATAGCCCAGTCTGCCCGAACTATGGACTAAACATGTTTTTGGTAACCTTAAAATAATCCTAGTAAGCCAAAATAAATGTGTCAGTTGTATTTATAACTATGGAATATACTGTATAAAGCAGTAGGCAATGATCAAATTCAACTGAACATCATTCAGCACAATGGGTAAAATCTATCACAGAGATTTAATCAAAATCTAAACATGGATAATTGGATGTACACCCTGAAATTGCTTGGGTTGCCAATTAAGGCTCCCAACTTATTTCACAATATGCACATATCTACAAGATGAAATATCTAAAAGAAAATGCTATTCTTATAGTTATGATGTAGAATAGCCTGAGAAAATGTAAGAAAAAGTTTTGGTCATGTTCCAGAACCCCAAGAAAGTACTTATTTATATTGTTATGATAAATGCATATAAAATTACTAATACCTAAGTCACAGTATTTTGGAGATTCAAATTCAAGCAGCTACAACGTGTGGCATAAATACCAGATATATTAACTGTAGGCAAAACCCACAACATTTCAGTCTCTTGAGACACTACTGGTGTGACCATTCTTCATATATTTTGCCTTTTTAATACTGATAGCCAGATATAAGAATTTGAACATTTTCATCTCTTAGCTTTTACACAACATGTAAAAAATGCAGTTGTCTTTTTTTTATTATTATTATTCTTTAGTCTTCTGTTAGTTTATCATATGGATAGACTCTCCTACAAAGAAAATAAAAACAAAGCAGAAAAATACTGAACCAATGATGCAATATGGTTGATTCACTAATTAGATGTCATAGTGAGTATCTTCTTTTTCCTACCAGACATGTTTCTTAATTCAGATTACATCTTGGTTCACAGGAAATTGAGCTTATTTCTCGATCTTTAGTATTACTATCATCAACCTTAATTCAGCTGCTGATGCTGAGAAATCAGCAAAGGATGCTTTAAGAACTCATCTGACAAGCAAGACATTTCCAGCTGTGTTAGGGAATACAAATAGTGACTGATACCCTAGACAAGCACGATAGATCAACATCAGTATTCCCAGTGTCACCTCAAGCTAGTATAGTTGCTGGCTTTCCAAGAGACACTAAGGGACAGGGAGGAAAGCTCAGAATCAGAAAGTGTGTCTTCCTTAGGCTGTTTTTTCGTACAGAACAAGAATATCTACACTTGTGGCCTTTTGACTGAGCCTCCAGTTATAAAAGTAAAAACAACAAACTTTTCACACCTTATACAAGCTAATTCTATACTAATTCTGTAGTGAAGCTACATTTTAGAGGGATTACATGACCAAACATAGGGGTACAATTAGGGAAGGAAACAATTTTTTGATGAGTAATGTTAATTGGTCATGATTTTATTAAAGTCATGTTGTTGAAACTTGAATTTAGGCATAGACTGATAGCAAAGAAGGTGTGATTTGTACTAATACATAATTTCTGTTCATGTTATCTAAAGTGTTGATTAAGTAGGTTCATAAGAAACCTAAAATATGTAATACGCTCTGAAACACAATTAAATTAATTGTATTTCAGTTCAACCCTTGCAAATACATGGATGGAAGATGCAAGACACATCAGGATGCTACACAAGCAAGAACTGCTATTAAGATGAGTTATAAAGGTGTACATCAAGTATGAATGATTCTTTGAACTTAAGTCCTACTTTTTGCAAGTAGTCTTTAAATTACCATCTAGAGATACGGTTCACATCAAAAAACGCATATTGTGCCTGTGTCTTGCTTACAACACTTGATAGTATTACAGGAATGCACAATTTTCAGAAAAACTAAACAAGAGCAATAACTAATAATAGTTACCAATTTGGTAGATGGGGTTCAACATTTGTTATCTTTATGTACTTATTAACATCAATGAAAACTCATCGGTAAAATTTCAATGTGTTGCTTTCCCATCCACTACAATAAATCGTTTCAGAATATATGTAACAATCATTGCTATAAATAAAATGCTTTCATCATAATAAAAGGAGGCAGTTCTAATGCAGATCATAAACCAGTCATGCTACATAGCAAAGGTCCCTAATGATTTCAACAATTTATCTTCAAATGTACTTAGTTAATGATTAAACAACTGAATCCTGTTAAAGTTGCAGAATCTCATGCTTGGAAAACAATAGGCATGGTTAATAAGTATGTTGTCATTCAGCTAGTGATATAGTACACCTTTTTGTATTGTCTGCCTTATGACAGATTTAGTAACATCGTGATTTATGAAGGGCAGGCATTGACAATTCAGCAAGTGGTAACATTTATACCTGATACTTAGTTTCCAGCGTACTTTATTTCAAAAGTAATGTTGCGGGTAGATGTGCTGGAAAATTATTTCTATTGCATAGGAGTTATGCTTCCTGAAAACTTTGAACATTTATACATTGATGCACACTGATAAACTCAACTGAATGTACACATCTCACACATTTTTGCCTTCTTAACAGAAAATATAGGGATATTTAGTTATGAATTAAACTCTCATTCATTTCTGAAATGCGAAACCAGGCCACAATATGCATTTATCAGTTTACATGGATTGAATATATATACTAGCATTGGTTTGTATTTCATTGCTTAACATTAAGTGCTTCTTTTTGCAACACATTGTTATATGTGAAATAAAGTCAGCAACTTTTTCCAACACCATTCATAAGTGCAAGGTTTTGATGACTTTTTCTTGCGATATGATGTAATACAGGTTTGTTCACCATTCTGTAATTTGAGGAGTCATTGAGCTATGGCATAGGTGTAAGTATAATTCCTTGCGTCTTTTGAATCTTATCTCTTCTGTATCTTACAGGATGTTACAATACATTCCTTTTGGGAAGAATAGCATCAAACAGATTAGACAAACATTGTGTAGCTTTGAACACAGAAGATCACAGTTTACATCGCGTGTTCAAACACATGCGTAAGCAGTTATCATTCTCAGCAGGACTGCTATTGAAATCTTCACATCCAAGAATGACAACATGGAATTTGACAAGTGACTGGCAGATACTTTGGTAGAATTTCCAAAACCACAGCAAAAAAATGTTACTTATTCTCTGATACAGGTAACACTAAACATATGAAACCTAGTTTTGCCCAAGTTTGGGCTTAGCAAGACAAGGTTTAGCTTAGGTATTTGTTTTGGGTTTTTTTCCCCCTAACAAAATGTAGTTTGTGCCTGTAGTCACAGAAATAACATTCAATGACTCAACGTTTGGGAAGGGTTTTTTTCCATTTTCTAAAGAGCAGTTTCCTGTATATTTTTAATTCAGAATCTTTTATACATATATATACATATATACATTTATACATTTTTACATCTATATGAATATATATTCAGAACCAATCTTATGTAAACATATATATATTTTATACACACACACACATATATATGGGTGTATTCACATAAATACTCATAAACAATAATGCTCCTTACAGGGAAAACCATATAAAAGGCTCGAAGTTAATGATTTCTTTCTTTTCTCCCAGGAGGACAAAACAACAGAATAACATTAAATTACTTAACTGTTGCACTTTGCATATTCAAGAAGTGTGAATTGAAATGACAACTCTGATATCTCAGTGGTGTTGTGTCATGGCATGATTATTTTTCATAACAGACAGCATCACTTGCCCATCAGAACTCTCTTGAATAACGCAGACTACCATTCCAGCTGAGCCTTCCTGATGGTCTAAAATAGCTGTTTGCTAATCTTTCTGTGACTTTCATAAAGGAAATGGGAGAGATTTTTATATATTTACATGAAAAATATTTATCTTCCCTCCAGCACCATGTTAATAATGGCACAAGCTGAAAATGTAAATTGCCTAACTCTAGAGTAATACGAGAAATTTCAACATTTACTTTGTCACACATGGAATAATTTTAACATTTTGGGAAGATATGTCACTCCAGTAAAAGATGGTAGATTATGGTTGGGAAACACAAAATATTTTGTGTGTCACAGGAGACAGCATAGGGCACTTTATTCCCCATTTGTTTAATTTGTGAGGTAGAGCATCCAACTTTATGGCCTAAAGAATAACTAAAATGGTGTACCTTTCCCAAATGTCTCTTGTGACTTCCAGGAAAGTTACTAAGCGGTGCCAGCTTTGGAGGACAGTAGTGTTTTATGCAATGAATGGATGTTCGGCAGTGAGAACTTCAGGCTGAGTTCCTATAATTTTAGAATAAGGAAGAGAGAGTTGAACACTGTCTAGTCTAGCTGTCTGCGTACCTTTTCTATCTCTTTTGATAGGCTATAATGAAAGCTTAGACCAGAATAGACAGACTAGACTTCTAAGCTATGGACGATTAAAGTAACGGGAGAAGAATCCCACTCTCGAATGCATTTCTTCATTGTATGATTTGATCGTGCCATAACAAACCCTCGCAAGATTCACACGTGATTTCAGTTGGGAAGCAGGAACAGACAACATAATACGTTTCTCTCCATTGCTGGTTGCTGCAGCACTGGGTAGTGAAACTTGTTGCAGACTCTAGCTTTTCCTCTTGAACAGAAACCAGTCAACTTATTTCATGCTTTTCTGTTTCATTTAGCCTAGCTTTGTTGCCAAATTTCAGCAGCACTTGTATAGTTGTTACTATTAAAATAGATAAAATATGCATGGTGAATCATTTAAATACAGAGCGTATTGCAGATAGGTCTGGAGTTCCAAGCTGGAGATGCCAAAGAAAAAGTCAGAAATAGATAAAGGAGTGTGCAATTAAACTAAAATTTTCTCATTAAGAATGTAAAGTTTGGATATTAAATTTCATCCAAATTATAAAGGGTACAGCATGCAACACACAAGAGAATTAAAAAATGACTGATACTTGCAGTACACAAACAAATTAGCAGGAGCTGACCTAAATGATAAGGGTGTTATTGCGCATTAAAGTTAGATGTCATTTCCCCTAATTTAAGGGTATTCCAATTAGAGTTAACCTGAAGGTTAGCTACTTTCATCTTTATCATCTTTGTGATGGTGTTAGCACTGATGTTGTGGCATCACAGAAATTATACGCATCATAAAAATGCAGCTAATTATCATTGAACTAGTCACTTTTTATGTAGAATTAGTTTAATATTTTCAAGCAAATATTTGTGACCCGTTTGTCTGATAACACCATCCATTACTGACCTGTGGCATGCCCCATCTATCTTTCCTTTCTTAAGCTCTAAGTGTCTGCCTGACACTGCATTTTCTCTTGTTGGATAAGAGAATAGTTTGTGGAGGGGTTTTTAACATTTAACGCCCAACATGTTCAAATGGGATTCTTTGAAAGCACTGAATTTTATATTGAAATTTGCTTTTGCAAAGGATTGGAATTGCAAAGGAAAAGAATGCAAGTATTGTTCATGAACTGTGAGCATGAACAGGACGTGAAGATTTGTGTTAATTAAGCATCTAAAAATATTTTGGTTTGCTCATTAGTTACTCAAAAAAATATATCAGGACTATGTTTCCAATATGAAAATCATTACATAACATTTCATAATTTTGAAGATGGATTCTGGAGGATTACAGACTTTTTTGGCTCCTAATCTTTTTGAAAAATTCTGGGGAACATATGAAAATGAAAAGTCAAACTCAGAGAAGCTTTGAAAGTTTTCTTATCATTAGCATTTGAGTTTAGTTAAACTCAGAATTGTGTTGATTTTCAGGATGAAGCAGGATAAAAGACAAAGCCTTAACATCTTGAAATATTTCTCTACATCTTTTAAGAAAAAAAATTTAGAGCTGAGTACCGTTCAGTGAATACATTATTCAGTGAATTTTGTCATTTTTCATTGAATAAATTATTCAATGACTTTTCCTCTGAGTATTTCACTAGGTCTATTATGGTTATAATACCATTCATTTAGCGTATTACTCTACAAAAATTTATATTAACTGAATAAACTGTTTGATTAATATTTTTCCCTAGATTTTTCCCACTTTTATCATTGCTTTTTTACAACAGTGTACAAGAATTTATGATTTTAACATCTAAATACAGATGTGTGAACCTTGGAAAATTGATGAAGTGAATCTGAGATTTCCTTTTTGCCCTGAAATTTTGTTATCATTCAAAAACATGGAAGTGAATGTGGACTGCGTTTTACCTGTTGTTGGCATGCAACTCCAAGCCATGTAAAACCTAGCTGTTAGAAATGGTAACAGTCATAATAACAGTCTCAAAATATATGAAGATACCAAAATTGAAAGGCTACATGAGCTCTCTGCAAGGGAACGTTTCACAGGTCTCTAATCTTATGTTCAGAAGGTGGTCTGGTATGACAGATACCACTCACACAACTGGTTGATAAAATTGTCCTTTGACTTGAATATAGAATTTCTAGCTAGTATTGCAAACAAAAAAATAATTGGGAAGATTGCTGTGTATGAGGAATCTTTCGCTAACAAATGTTTCATTAGCATGTAGTGTTTAAAACCTTTGATTGGCTGAAGCATTAAGAGCTACTACTTTTACCTCAGGGACTCAATCTGTCCAGCTGGTCATTAACTGCCCTGTGAATTACCTAAAGGTTACACATTACAGCTAAATTAATAAAAAGTATATTAAGAAAAATGAAGTTGATAATGCACTGTGAAATATCTTTTACATACAATGCCATTCAACCAAGTACCATGTCCTTTACAAGGAGATACTAAAGAGCTCTGCAACAAAAATTGGAAAGTCAGAAAACCCTAAGTAATGGTGCATTAATTTACTGCGTGTAAAAAATCTTCCCCTGGAATTTCAGCAGCACTTATGGAACTCACTTCTGGGAATGCAGGATTGGAATGGATCTTCTGGGTGAAAAACAGTGTTTCTCTGTTTCAAGGTATGACATACATGTTGTACATTTATATCAGCTTTCCAACTTCTGGTTAAGATGATTCCAAGGTGGGGTTTGGGGTGTTTTTTTCCTTATACCATTAGAAAGGCTGACTTAGAATCTCTCTCTCGATGGCCTTTCTTATAATTCCAACCTGCATTTTCTTAGGGCAATTTATTCATGAGCTAACACTGTTCATTGTTGAGTTTAACAAGCTCTCTTCTGTCCCTGATTTATTTCTGTCCTGATGAATAAACAAGGACAATGAAAACACAGAAAGCAAAATATTCTTTTTCAGCCTTTATTTTATCAAGGGAAACAAGTAAGCTTTTTTATTCTTTCATGCTTTCCTTGTAGGAAATTTGTAATGTAATCAAAACAAGTAGCAAGATCAGTATATGTATTTAATATGTAGCAGGTCTAGCCATGAATAAGGTATCCTTTATCTGACCATCAGCTAGCATAAAGAACAAAAAGTCAGTGCCTGCCACAAGGCAGTAAGGTTCAGACCCAACAAAGGGAAGTCTCATTTTATGTAGCTGTGGAGTGTGGGTGGTTGGTTTTTTTTTTCTTTCTTGCTGGTAAGTGCACAAGACTCCTGTGATAAGGGCACCTATGTAAAATGTCCAGCCACAGCCACACACGCTGTGAGCTTCCAGGACTCACTTCTTCACCTGGAAAGGCTGGATTGATGGGCTGAGGCCACTAGTATGAGCTTCAACAAGGCCAAGTGCCGAGTCCTGCACTTGGGCCACAACCCCATGCAGAGCTACAGGCTTGGGGAGGGGTGGCTGGAAAGCTGCCCAGTGGAAAAGGACCTGGGGGTGATGATTGACAGCTGGCTGAACGTGAGCCAGCAGTGTGCCCAGGTGGCCAAGAAGGCCAATGGCATCCTGGCCTGCATCAGGAACAGTGTAGCCAGCAAAGCTAGAGAAGTGATTGTGCCCCTGTACTGGTGAGGCCACACCTTGAGTACTGTGTTCAATTTTGGGTGCCACAGTATAAGAAGGACATTGAGGTGCTGGAGAGAGTCCAGAGAAGGGCAATGAAGCTGGTGGTAGGTCTTGAGAATAAGTCTTATGAGGAGTGTCTGAGGGACTTGAGGTTGTTTAGTCTGAAGAAAAGGAGGCTGAGGGGAGACCTTGTTGCTCTCTACAACTACCTGAAAGGAGGTTGTAGAGAGGCAGGTGTTGGTCTCTTCTCACAAGTTACAACCGATAAAACAAGAGGAAATGGCATCAAGTTGCACCCGGGGAGGTTTAGGTTAGATATTAGGAAAAACTTCTACAATGAAAGGGTTATCAAAGACTGGAACAGGCTGCCCAGGGAAGTGGTTGAATTGCCATCCTTGGATGTATTTAAAAAACATCTAGATATGGTGCTCAGGGATGCGGTTTAGAAGTGGGCCCAATAGAGTTAGATAACGGTTGGACGTGATGATCTTGAAGGTCTTTTCCATCCATAATGATTCTATGATTCCATGATTCTCAAGACAGAAGCAAATTGTAGGATTGCAGCATATTCAGGATGAAGACTTTCTTTATTCTTCTCTTCAACTGGGTGTCTAAGCTGCCAGTAGTGCAAAATTCAGAGTCAGACGGAGGTAGGGTGAAAAGCAA
Organism: Anarhynchus alexandrinus; assembly: GCA_008711295.1. Classification (NCBI taxonomy): domain Eukaryota; kingdom Metazoa; phylum Chordata; class Aves; order Charadriiformes; family Charadriidae; genus Anarhynchus; species Anarhynchus alexandrinus. Next base: position 1,119,282 of record VUYV01000153.1, read on the forward strand.
GCAAAATTCTGAAGCCTGGTAGTGAAGACCTTCAACTGAGATATTCTGGGTCCACATCCTGGACTGCTGCCATCATTTGCATATGGCAATCACCTACTATGAACATTCTCTCAAATTTAACAGTTCATGTTGGTAGGCATGCAGATGCAATCCCAGATGTCACAAGATCCTATCCTTGCAGTTAAATCTATTCAGAAACCTAAGTTAGGTGCCCAGGTACTGCAGTGCCCACACTGCATGACTCATAGCTCATTAGATACCGCAAAATAACACGGAAACAAGCCAATGGGCTGCTCTGGTTGTTACAGAATATCAACAAGGAAAATTCTGATTACCTCGCATTCCACTCAAGGCATCATATCTTGACCAAAAATGCAAATTTCAGATAATTTTTTGTCAGTTTTGAAGGTTATATATGTAACCTGACTTAACGAAATTGCAGATGGGTTTCACTGCCACTCTGTTAACACTGGTGGAGGCTTCAACTAGCCCCTCAAACCTATAATTCAGAGCCTCAATACAAAAGTTTATGTTAACAATGTATTTTATCATAATTGGATTCCATGGCCAAGCTTTTATACTTCATGCTTTCACAGTCTTCGGTGATAGGGCTTTACCTTCTTAGTTCCATTTTTGCCAAATAGGTATCGGCCGACTAAGGTTGTTGTGTTGGTTCCTGCTTCGGCAGGGCCTTTGACAAAAGGTGATATCTCTGTAATTAGTGGATTACACAGATCTGTCTTCACCTTTCCAGCTAGCTCTCTGACTTGCTTTTTTTTTTTTTTCCCAAAAGTGTTTTGAAACAGATTTTGAAGAAATATCCAATGGCTCTTTCGCTATATATCAAGCTTTTCCATTATTTCAGAAAAACAGCAAGTAGACATCACAGAAGGGTTAAGTGCAAACTTTCATGGTGAAAACCTGGTTTAAGTCAGTAAAACTTGGCAGACACTATCAGCTATTGGTTCACTATCATTAAAACTTCCTACGCAATATTATGCATGGTAACTACAGGACTTTTAAGTCTTTCCTGGAAATATCAAGCCTTTTTGGAGTCGGGATGATATAGGAGATAAATATTATAGCACTTTCCTCAATAACATCATGAGCCAGAAAAAATACATACAAAGGAAATTTGATATTTGTACAAAAATCACAAGCAGTCAGCCTTCTCTCTTTCATATTTAATAAAGATCTTTCCAGTCAGCTGCAGCCGACGATAAGTATAATATCTTTAAATGGTTAATCCAAGGATCACGGCTCAAGTGCTTTATGTGGTTAGGAGCAAGGAAAGCTGTTAGTAGCCTCAGTGTGCATTTCATAAATCCAAGGATTTTTTTATTCCTCTTTTTCCTTTTCTTTTTTTTTTTTTCTTTTTCGTTTGGCTTTCTGCTATATCTTAAATGCTTTATTTTTCAGAGGAGAGATAAGACTTGGTTCTTCACATAAAACTACAGCTTAGCCATTACTTAGTCTTTCTCTGTTACGGAAAAGGTCCTGTCTGTGCACAGATGTCTCAGATTAAATTGTATCTCACAGTCCTTACAGTGCTCAGTACTAGATGAACTGCCAAAAGGGCCGTAGGCAAGAACTAAATTGCTTTGGTTTCAGTACACAGTGAATTTGGCTCAGACAAGCTGAATCAGTACATTAAATGCGAATCCCTCACAGATTTGAAAGCAGCCTTTAGCACAATTATTGACTGTGAGTGATGATTATGTCTAATTGAAGGAGACTTTTGCTACCTGTAGCTCAGTTGGAGTCCATGAGAGCCACAGCAAGGCACTGCATCTTAATTCAATGTTCCAGCTTGAAAGAAGCAATTGAACCTAAATCCTGAAGTGTATACACATGGTCGATAAACTTTAATAAACTTTACAGGTTCAGTAACTAGACTGAGTGTATATAATTCAATTTTTTAATTCAGGAAAGGAAAATAGCTAACAAGTATGTTAGGCTACAATAATGTATTAGTTCATCTCATGCAGAGGCCCTCTCAGTAAAAGGAAAAGATATAGTTTCATGCTTGTCTTTGGAACAAGTCATAAATCTGCTGTTCTATACACTATATTAATGCTCTACAGGTGGGAGATTACCGGGCTACTTGGGTATGACCCAACTTCCAGTAAAATTTGTGAGGAAAATAAAATAATTTGACAAATTTGCATCTTTTGCTGTGGAAATTATGCCAATAATAAAGACAAATGAATGTTTTTCTTAATAGATTCTGCCTCTCTCCCCAAGACGTTTTGGCATGTTTTCACAGTATAACAACCCTGTTGTACAAAAAATGATGATATTCTATGGCTTGATCCTTCCAAAAAAAGTTATTGATTTTTCTCAGTGAACAAAAATAGATATTCTCAGGGGACCTACAATCAGAATTGTGTTTTTCTTCTGTTCTATAAAAAATAAAAATCTGTCAATGTGTTCACAGCAAACATTTCTCTCCCACACACATTTGTTGTGACCTATTAGATCTTTTCTAGGCTTAGATTAGGTTCCCTTGGCACCATTATTATGATAACATCCACAAAAAGCTCTGTGCCAATGCATTTTTCATATTTTCCATGAACATGTAACTGTCTGAATCATGAAAACTTTCCATTTAAGTTGTTCCCTTACTAAATAATTGATAGAAAGGGCACATGTGAGCCGTACAGATTGTTTGTTCCTTCATTTTAGGAGCTTGCTTACATATTTTGTAGGCCTGAGCTTTTAGAAAGGAAAAATTAATTTGAATCTTGTCTTGGAAAAGTGAAATGCACCATAGGCTACATGAGCAATAGGGAATGCAGGGTGAAAAGAGAGAACTGATAAAGCAGTTCGGCAAAATCATTCCATAAACAATAGCACACAAAAAACCTTGAAGTATATTATGAAGCACCTATGGTTGTTACACGCAGACAAGCCCATATACCATTTCTGTTGTGTGTCATTTTGGCCTAACAACCCCAAGACTAGGGAGTATCAGAACTAGGAAATCTCACTTTAACATCCTTTATGCATACTTTCTGTAATTTCCTACATTTAAAGCAAGAAAAGCCCTTAAAGTGGTCGGCTAGCAGAAATGTTCAAGTTCACAACACAAACTTCGGTCTTGTGGGCTACTAGATTAACTGATGGTGACACTTCAAAATTTTATAGGTGGATCAACTTTATGAACTGCACACTCTCTCTTGTATGGTTTCCAGGTATATGATAAAAACAAGGATGCTTTTCCAAGGTTTCAAGGAAGCAACACAGTAGTAGCTTCCTCTGATCTTCTTCCCTGTACTTTACTTTCTGGATTTGTTCTTACTCAACTCATTTGGCCTGTACTTACATCTTATCTACCTCGGCTCTTTGTTCCCTTTCAGATACACTCTTTCTTCCACTCTTCAGATTTTCTTTCTAAATATATTTACCTGCATTCAATTTTATTCTAAACTTTACCACCACCACCTAATACTTCATGCCTTCTCATGTCATTCATTTTAACCAAGCAGTCATCGTCTTTTCCCCTAGCTATGAGATGTCAGTATTCTCTACAAAATGCCTTGCATTTAATTTCTCTTTCTGTTTCTAATTCCAGTCTGCCTGTTCTATTCCCTTTATGTCCTGGGACACATTTCCATTCTCAGTCTCATTCTTTCTTCAGCGTTACCTCTTATTTCTCTGGACTATCTCCTTTCCAACTCCAGTCATTCTTTTCTTCTTCTCCCAGGTGTGCCATCTGCCTCCTCTCAGTCTTCTCCCCTCTCTCATGGTTTAGGAGGGTAAATCCTTCACACTGACAGAACAGGTGAGCAGATTTCCTGAACTCAGTTCTGGTTTGCAATAGCATTTCACCCCACAGACACCAGTAGCAAAATTATAGGGTCATTCTGTGGGTATTTTATGCACAATGTGCTCAGCACTCCAAGCTCTGGGGAGGCAAAATATTGTTTGATCAAATGAGATGTTGTCAAGCTAAATAAGAACGTATTCAGCATATGTAAAGTGCAACTTGTTCGAGATTTATAACAGGTTCCTATTTATGATAGTTTGTCCAAATTCAGCTAATCAAGCTAAATTTGCAGTCCAGCTATTTTCCAAAACACAAAGCTGCTAAAACATCTGAAAGGAAGGCTCTTGGTAATTTTTAACAATGACAAAAAAGCTGGCAAACCCAGTTGATATGAAAAAAATCAGGCAAAAATCAGGCACACAGTATGGGAAACTTCAGATCAAAGAAGTTGTGTCAAAATTAAAAGAAAACAAAAGCTGTATTTTAAAAAGGAATGTCAGGCAACCAACCCTGCTTACAATATTTTTCATTTTTCTGGCAAATGTTCCCTTAAAGTAAGGGGAATTTTATCTGAAGGGGAACACTGAGAATGAACTGCATTTTTTTCTTGATATGGGGTTTGCGGACTGACATTTTCCAAATAGTTTCTGAAATTTGCTGTTTTGACCTAGCATTCAGCTGGAAGAATTTAAGTAGTGACACCAAGATAAAATTATATTTTAACAGTCAAACAAAGAAAATAATTATCTCACAAATAAAATACACAGGACAGTAAGAAGTGGCTTAGTTTAACATATCAGCTTATCACAGGTCGGGGTTTAAGCCAGGATCTTTAATAACTGTTAGTAATGGCAGAGACTTATTTTTATGCAGAGGTTTACGAAATTTAAGTCTTCTCCCTTTCTCACTATTGCTTTTTCTATAAAGCTGTAATTTATAAAATACTGCTTGCAGTTAACCTTTTTGTAGAAAGAAAGATTAAAGACTGCTTCAGAAAATAAAATACTGAAGAGAAACATAAGGCTGTTACAATAAAATAAAAAAGATGATATAAAGAAATTGGGATATGAAGGGAAGGGGAAATTTATATTAAAGTTACTGTATATGTTTGAGACCTATTTATTTTTACTTACAGGATCCAAACTGTCATGTACATATGAGCAGAGCTGGTAATGAAGTCAGCAAAACTCCCTAACACACTATTGCTTTAATTTTTTGATGCTACTGAATTTAAGTGTTATTATTTTTCACCATTCAGTGACTTTTTTTCTTAATCTCCGTTTCTTTTATAGATATAGCATCTTTAACCTACAGTGCCTGGGCTTGAAACAGACATTTGCCGGAGAAGTCACTTTTACTGTCCTCATAATTACCCACTTCTTGACATCACAAAAATATTTGTTCATGGGATTTCTAGAGGCCTGGTGCTTAAATCTCCAGCCTTCTGCTCTGTGTTAATTGTACCTTAAATACCAATTTCACTGGACATGCTCTGTTTCTACACTCAGTCTACAACACAGAGGAGGACTAACCTACCGATTTGGGGAGTAACATTTGGCTCAGCAGTGAACCTATCAGAAGGGAAGCCAGCAGGTCACTCCCGGTTCTCAGTTTGTGTTTCTGTTGACTGATCACAGCTCATTGCAATTTGTAGTTTTGTTATTGGAAATAATACAATACTCCTGTGTCCGGACCCAGATGAGATTCAACTGCCTATTTTATAGATCTGAGAGACTTTATAACATCATTGGTCATAGACCTGGGAATAGACTTCCAGTACATAACATGGAAAATCTCAGGTACTGCTGCCTTTCCAAATCAAGGTGCCAACAAACCGCAGCTGAGGTGCTGTATCCACAAGCAGATCGAGAGACCTCCCACTGATAGATATTCTCTTGAACGCAACAGGGCAGGAAGCCACGGCTTCCCAAGAAAGGCAGCAAATCCCATCTCCTGCTTCTCCCTGAATTTTGAAGTCAGCAGAGCCAGGAGTTGCTGTCTTCCACAGAAACAACATATCACCTACTCAGCGACTAGTAACATCTTCCCTTTCAAGCAGAAGGGTATGTTCAACTACATTCAGTGTTTACCAATAAATTTAACCTCATATTTAGAAAAAGACAGTGGAATATCACTCTTGAAATGTTAAAATTTTACACAAGCCCACACATCTGCTGTTCAGAAGATAGTTCTAAAACCCACTGAGAAAATTCCTCTTTGAGGATGAGCCATACATAAAAAATGCAGCTTACCATTATAGAAATTACTTTTGCACAAAGAACAGAACTCTGTGCTGAGGGTCAGAAGGTCCTAAGTTCCAAACAGACCTGGTAAAAAATATTCTTTCCCACAATATATATTTAGAAAAAACTTTCTTGAACTAATGCATGAAAAATGACAAACTTTTCCCTTTTGAGATATTAATGAAAATTTAAAACTCTGAAAAGCAAACGCTGTAACTCCTATTTACAAATTCATCAAAAGATTGTGTTTCATGGAAATATTTTTCTTCATGACATTCTGCATTAAAAAAAAAGAAATTAAAACAGGCTTTGAAATATTTTATTCTGAAAGTGAAATTTGCCATTTTTAAGTCATTCTTATTTCATTACCTTTATTTCATGTCATATCATATTACTATAAAAATCAGTCTGAAGCAAAATATTTCAATCATTTTTAAGAGCAAATATTTAACAATATGTTTTTACTTCGTTGTAGAATATTTTTTTTCTCTGAAACATAACATCTAGTTCTCACCCAGCTTCTATTTGTCCCACAGGCCCTAACCATCCCTCTAAGTACATATGTGTTATGAAGGAAGAAGAACAACAAGGGTTTTCTTTGCTTACAGCTCTGGATTGAGGTCTAGCTGAGTTTAATTATTTCAGAGTGTATATTTTATGTGGCCAAACTTGCTCAACACTGTCTACCTTGGGCTACTTCCATTCACTTAAAAAAATTCTAATGGGACGTCAAAGTGATGTATGGTAATTATACCAAAAGTATGCTATTAGCAAATATTAGCTTTGTATTGCTAACAGGTGATACAATAAAACAGCTATGGCTATGGAATTGCTACTGGTATAAATGGGATGAATTCTTACAACGTTCATAATTGCTTTGTGAGGTTCCAGGAAAACATGTGGAAGCACTGGTAAGCATGGACTTAAGATTTCATGTCTGTATTAAACATTGCAAATCGTGCCTGACAAATTTGGTGGCTTTCTATGACAGGGTTATAGTGTTGGTGGATAAGGGAAGAGGAACTGACATCATCTACCTGGACTTGTGCAAAGCAACTGACACTTTCCCATACAACATCCTTGTCTCTAAGTTGGAGAGATGGATTTGATGGATGGACCACTCAGTGGATAAGGAATTGGTTGGATGGTCACACTTAAAGCAATGTCTTGATATTCAAGTGGAGACCAGTGACAAGTGGCGTTCCTCAGGGGTTGATATTGGGACTGGTGATGTTTAACACCTTTGTCTGTGACATACACAGTGGGACTAAGTGTACACTCAGCAAGTTTACAGACAACACCAAGCTGTGTGGAGCAGTCAACAGGCTGGAGGGATGCCATCCAGAGGGACATGGACAGGCTTGAGAGGTGGGCCTGTGCAAACCTCATGAAGTTCAACCAGGCAAAGTGCAAGGTCCTGCACCTGGGTAGAGGCAATCCCAAGCACAAATACAGACTGGTTAGAGAATGGATTGAGAGCAGCCCTGAGCAGAAGGACTTGGGGGTGTTGGTGGATGAGAAGCTCAACATAACCTGGCAATGTGCACTCACAGCCCAGAAAGCCAACTGCATCCTGGGCTGCATCAAAAGAAGTGTGGTCAGCAGGTCGAGGGAGGTGATTCTGCCCCTCTGCTCCGCTCTGGTGAGATCCCACCTGGAGTACTGCATCCCGCTCTGAGGCCACCAACATAAGAAGGACATGGACCTGTTGGAGCAAGTCCAGAGGAGGGCCACAAAGATGATGAGAGGACTGGAGCACCTCTCCTATGAACACAAGCTGACAGTGTTGGAGTTGTTCCTCCTGGAGAAGAAAACACTCCAGGGAGACCCTGTAGCAGCCTTCCAGTACCTAAAGGTACAAGAGAGGTGAGGCTGGAAAGGCATGTAGTGATGGGACGATGGGTAGCAGTTTTAAACTGAAAGAGGGTAGATTGAAAGCAGATATTAGGAAAAAAATTCTTTACTTTGGGGGTGGTGAGACACTGGAACAGGTTGCCCAGAGAAGTTGTTGAGTCCCCATCCCTGGAGGTGTTCAAGGCCAGGTTGGATGGGGCTTTGAGCAACCTGGTCTAGTGGGAGGTGTCCCTGCCTATGGCAGGGGGGTTGGAACTAGATGATCTTTAAGGTCCTTTCCAACCTATACCATTCTGTGATCCTATTATTCTATTTAGTAAAAGTTTTTTAGAAATGACTAGGAAAAATACATGTATTCTATCTAAAAATAAAAGAGGTGTTAGGATCTTATGATACTTTAAATGTTATATCAGCTGCTGGCTACAGAACGTAGCTGTCATAACCTTTTAAATTCTGTCTACATTAAAACTTCTTTAAAATTATAAGACTAATAAACAGAACTTGAATTTGGGGATCTGCTCTAAGTACTAGGGATATACCCTTTACATTATGTGCGGGGAGGGAGGGGGAGCTTTCCTTACTCTGCTGAGTTTCCTGCAATTAACAGCTGTAACCAGTAAAAATTTAAAGTAAAATTAACAAATTTGTGTAGATTAGCCCTTTTTTTTTTCAATTAAATACACTATGCAGTCAATGGTTTCAGAAGAAATAAGTGAATGCACATACTCTACTAAAAAGTGCTAAAAGAATCTGGTTTTCCAGGAAGAATCTTAGCACTTTCTNAGCTGGGGGGGGAGCTTTCCTTACTCTGCTGAATTTCTTGCAATTAACAGCTGTAACCAATAAAAATTTAAAGTAAAATTAACAAATTTGTGTAGATTAGCCCTTTTTTTTTTTTTCAATTAAATACACTATGCAGCCAATGTTTTCAGAAGCAATAAGTGAATGCACATACTCAACTAAAAAGTGCTAAAAAATCTGGTTTTCCAGGAAGAATCTTAGCACTTTCTCAGAAATCCCAGACCTTTAAAGTGTCTTAAACGTTGTGAATTTCTGTTCCTCAGTTTTGGGGTACCTATCACAGTAAAAACTTTGTCTGGCACCTAATAAACTAGCTATCTCAATGATTTACTTTAGCTAATACTGAGAAAATAGTGGTGCACTGAAATCCAAGTGCAATATTAATAGGAAAATAAATCATTTCTGAGTCATGAAATTCCAAAAACTGTTTCTTTCAGTGTGGTTACTCAGTCTCATGGTATATCCCATATTTTTATGATATGCATGACTAAATTAAATTCTGCATTTAACAGGGAGAAAAGGCTTCAGAATTATTTTGTATGAAAAAGCCAAAGCATACATCTGCGACCTTCAGCAATGTTCACCTAACACTCTGGAAAGTAAAAGTCCCAGATTAGGTGTACAATTTTGCCTGTGAATATATAAGCAACCTGAACAGCCAGGCCGAGCTTTATGGTCACTGAGGTGAAGGAAAGGATTGTCTTCACAGAGAGTGGAAAAGCATCAGCGTTTCTGGACCACCTGTACCCACAGATGCACGTCTGCATCCCTGTGGTTTTACAAAGCCACTTGGAATTGCTCGTCCTATTTCCACTCCTTTCATCTGCCCCTGCCCGTGTACCTGAGCAGCTGAAGGCAAGGCGGTGACGGTGTGAATGCTTGTCCCCAGCTGCTTGCTGGTTCTCGAGCATCATGTTTTCCGCAGTGTAGAACTCCACCACCTACTCCTGAACAACTAATCCTAAACAACTAATTCCAGATAACTAAATCCAGAATTACACTTTGTCTTTCATTTATTACTACTTCAAGTGGCTGTTCGTGCTTCCTAAAGACCCCCACTGCAACCTTACCTGCCAGTCACTTTAGTGTGAGCAGCATAACATTGTATGTAAATTATATTTGTTCTGAAGCCATCGCAACTTTCTTTGCAGTACTTGAACATTTGTTTCTATATTTCTGGGCCAGTCTAGTTTCTGCCTCTTTAAGCCCAGGTCTATTTCCTCTCCTTTTAAGTTTCTTTTAATAACTGAGGCCAAGAAATTCCGAGAGGAGGTGCACCTCTTTATAGCTAGTCTGAATTTGACTGACTATAACTCTATTAGATGGGAGTGTGTGTGTTTGTGTTTCACAGTGCACGAAAAAAAAGATGTGGATAAATTTTTTCAAATTAAAATGGTCATTTTCAGTTTAGCTGTGTCATATCACGTACATGTTGTTTTTCTTCAAATATTTGAAGCATAAAGTGTAAAATTGGAGATGACATCTTCAACTAGAAATTCTAACCAATAGGAACAGTGCGATATGATCTACAATATAAATAGTATAAGCAGCCACCTTTACATACTTACATGTAAGTTGCAGGCAAAAAGAACTCATGGGAGATTTGAGACACTTACACATATTTTCTGGTGGTGCTGCTGCTTTTCTATTCCTACATTTAACACTGAGATAGTGGACATTCACTTCCACCCATGATCTGACTTCTGGCTACCTCATATTCTGTGAGATCAATTATACCTCCAAATCCAGAACACAGTAACAAAGCATGGCACTAAATCAGCAACCTGCCTTTTTGCCTGCCCAGTGGTAACGATTTCCAGAAAAACACCAACACATCTGAGGCACCGTGGCTGGTCCCAGGTGCAAAAGGCATTTTCCTGAAAAATCAAAAAAGCAACATGCATCTAGCCCAGATTTCAACAGTTAAAGTTAAACACGTTTCACTCTAGTTTCAAAATCACCTTTGCAATTGGTTATAAATACACGACACACTGTGCAGTGTTCAAGTCTCATGAAGTTCTGAGATGCTTAAAATCTGACCCCAGAACGAAACAGTATATTTGTCTGGACTAGAAAATATTATTCTGTGATTAAATAGCACACAAAACTTGCAGTAGATGCAAGTTTGGCTAGAATAATTAATTCTTGGTGGGACCAGCATGACTTTCCATGCCCAGCTTCTGTGACAATGGCAGTCAGAGCGCAGTTTAAAGAACTCCAGGGACAAGACCGAAGGACCATGTTCAATTCTGCATGAAATGTATCGCACTGCACCAATACAACGGACTTCAAGTTGTGCACCGTGGGGCAGAAATACAGTGCAGAATAGCTTCTTTGCAATCTTTCTCTGTTTTGTGGTGTTTTGTCTACTTTTCATATACAGTTTAAGACTGACTTGATATTTTGGAAATACTCAGTACATGGCTACTGATGCTAACTAATTTCACTAATGGGTTTATCACTTTTTACTCCTGCTGTTCAGGTTCATTATTTAACTTGCTGTGAACAACAGTTGTTCCCTTGTCAGGGAATCTCTCATCCAGCAGAGAGTCTTATCTCACGTCAGTGGCCCTGAGAGGCGGATGATGGGGGAATTGGTTAGGTAAAAGTGTGATAAAAGTGTGACATTCCACTTAATAATTACATTTTCATTGAAGTAGAAAATTCCATGTTTCACCAGTACCATTTAAGGGCATCTGGAAGTGGTTTTCTTCCTAACCGGGCCATTGGAGGTTTAAGCTGAGTAGGAGCAATTGGTCATTCTGCATTTTAGTAGGGGCAATAACAACCTGGTCTAACATAAAGATGCCTCTGACCTAGAGCAACCAAAATTTTTCCAGCTCTACGGGCATCATGTTAGGTAAACGTTATTCAGCTATATAAACAACTCCACACACATACACAGAAAAGTGGGATCATTCCTGGGTTACCCCAGCCTGCTTCTGCTGTATCTGAAATAGGTTGAGAACCCACAGGCAGCTTTTTATGTCTTTCCCCACCAAGTGCATGTCATTTCAGCAAACAGATACAATTTGATAAAGGCTCCCTATAAGAATTATTATGAGCATTTTATTTTAGAGGAGGAAAAATGAATAAGTGTTTTCCCTTTCCTTTGTGGCATGCAAACTCCCTTACATTTACACATTATGCAAACTTCAAGGAGGAAGCAGTTAGCATGTCAGAGAACCAGCAATGATAACACTTGAGTGGAGCAGTCTGTAGCAGTCTCTTTAGTTTCACGACAGGCACATTAGTCTGGATGTTAGCTGCTTCTCCTTAATTGGATTGCTTGCATAAATTGCAATACAAGGTGGACATGTGATAGCTTTCTTTTTCACCAATCAGTCATGTCAAGAGAACCTTATGTATTTTATATAGAAAGTAGAAAAAATGATAATTTGAAGAGATGAGAAGATGGTGCAGGGTAAAAGCTGATATTCTTCCTTTATAACAGATAGCCCCAAGTTGTAGAGGCCATTATTTCTTGCATTTTCAGAGCAAATGAACTTGACAGATGGCTGTGTCACCTAAACCCCTACCTACCAACTTGATTATGCAGAAAACAATACAATAGAAAAGAAATCATTACTGAAGGAACCTGGTTAGTCCACAGAGGGCTGAGCGGTGCAGAAGAACAAAATTACAGTTGTGGAATTGAACAGCAAGAATACATTTAACATAAAGTGGGTTACAGCAAGGCAATCAGTCATGGCTAAAGCTATTGTCTGGGCTTGCTTGCATGGTATATGAAGTAATCTGTCATCTACCACTGAATTTATGCTTAGTTTATAGTAGAAAAATACAAAGGTTTTGCCAGGGCATGTTCCGGTAGTCTTAAGTAGCTCAACTATGGATCTATGAAATTAAAATTATGGGAATTCAGGACGTTTTTCTGTTTTCAATGTGTTTTGGAGGACATTAACACCAAAGTAGTTTCTTCTCCCTCTCCCCTGTTACTCAAACATTAACCAAATCACACCACTTAAAGAAAGACAAAGCAGACTGGGCAAGACAGATATTTGGCACATGTCCAGGTTATACAGCACTGTCATTACTCCATAAAAAGTTACACTGGATTTACTGGAAGTCTGGCTATGGAAGCCATGGAATGACATCCAACAAGACAGGAACAGAACAGGGCAGCACCTATTCCTGGTGGCCCAATCCCCACTTCGTTAATTAGTACACATTCTTTGCAAAAAGATAAAATATCTTATCAGTATTATTACTATTTATCAGAGGTATTATTATATGATCTCATACATCATTTGCAACAAAATGGGCTTCTAGTCTCTTTCTGTTCCTCTCAACAGTTTCAAGCTATACTGTCTACTACTATATGCTTGAGGGCTTACCACCTGGTAAGACCTTATGTTAACTAATTATTTCAATTAACTACTTTTGAAATAACCCAGATCTTCTAGTATGCCATTAACACCATTGAAAATATCAGTTTTAGCATGCCATATAATCCATACAAGCAGAAAGTTCAGTTGCTTTCATTTTGCAATTCTCTTTCAAACAGATGTTGAAAAAAAATCATACCCTTAACAGAAAATATGTCATTATTTTTGTCTTGGAGCCATGTTGCCTGCTTTGTTCATAGCAGCAAGGTAACTTGCTGTAATACTAGTAACCAGATTTTATTTGGGTTTTTTTTTGGTTTGCCCTGCAATGAAGATTAAATATTACGACTTCAATTCATTCTAACTATTTTTCATGAAACAATAATCAGGTCATGAACCAAAAGAACAAACACAGTTAGAAGTATCAGCATATAGGAGACTCAAATTTGATAGATGTTGTCTTCAGTACTCGAACTTTATTCTGTAAATTAGATAAAGCCTAGATTTTCTCATGGCGTTTATTCATTAAATAATTCAGTAACTTTTGTAAAAGCTTCAGACAACTAAAAAACTATTGGTGAAAGAACCAATAAAAAAGAAACCCTGATACCTGCATCATCTCTGAATAAATTTGTCTTTTACTTAGGGGAAAAAGTAATCCCTCTGATACAGAACCCCAAACTAGATTTCTTTTTTTTTTAATTCAGTCAACAACTCTTTTGCTGATACATAATTATTTATCTATATGCCTGCTTTCTTACTCTTTGCATAGTGAATTTGCATAATCACTGTACAGGTACATCTCAGTAACTGAACATTAGGATTCAACTGGTTAATAAAACACAATCAAAGTCCATAGATTTGCAACACCATCAGATGACTTTCCTCTGTAGCGGCTGTGCTGGAAAGACGTGTTTCTCAGCACAGCTTGGTTCTCAACATACCGTAAGGGAAGCCACACCACCCCTTCCTCCTGCTTTGTACAACATTTTTCTTTCAAACACAACATTACATGGATTATAAAGGTAGAGAAAAAAAAGACCCCCAGATTAGCTAGGTTTTAAACACACCTATAATCACCCTGCACCTTTTCCTCCTCACCTCATTCCTTCTTTCACTCATGTGGGCTCTATGCCCAGGATTAATACCAGGTGTGTTTATTCACAGATGGGTGCATTAAAAAGTCTTGATGCAGGTGGTGGAGAGTCAAGGTTACTGGGAAAAATTAAAGGAGTCAGGGAAAAAACTCTCCCTACAGAACATATAGTGGATTTCCCTCACAGAAATAGCTCTTCTCTCTCAAGTGCCAGGCTTCTCTGCTGTTCAGTATGTACATGACTGGTTCCCACTTTTCCCCTGTCCTTCTTTGGGAAAGTCACACACCGACATCACTGGAAACCAACCCCAGAGGCAGTTCACCAGTGTCCAGGAGCAATCTCAGTCCCAGAACTCACTCAACATCGTAAGAAAAAAAGACAAGAAAGAGAATGGAGTCTCCAAAAAAGAAAAATCTCTGTCTTCATTTCTCTGCCACTTCCAAGCCCCTTGCTACCGTATTAAAACTTTTTCACTTGGCTAAAGCCAAACATTCTCTGAGATATTTTTTGGCTCAGCATATGGTCCAACCTCTGCAGATGAAGTCTTCAATATTTCCCCAGTGCTGTNCGACATCACTGGAAACCAACCCCAGAGGCAGTTCACCAGTGTCCAGGAACAATCTCAGTCCTAGAACTCACTCAACATCCTAAGAAAAAAAGACAAGAAAGATGATGGAGACTCCAAAAAAGAAGAATCTCTGTCTTCATTTCTCTGCCACTTCCAAGCCCCTTGCTACGGTATTAAAACTGTTTCACTTGGCTAAAGCCAAACACTCTCTGAGATATTTTTTGCCTCAGCATATGGTTCAACCTCTGCATATGAAGTCTTCAATATTTCCCCAGTGCTGTAATAATTAGCAGCTCAAGCAGCTCTACTGCATCTACTTTGGAGGCTTGTGCTTCTTCCCTTGGACTGAGGTCCAAAAACTTGGGAGTCTTTGGAATAGCTAGGGATTGAACCTGATTTAGGGTAGCAGTGAAGAGTTCACATCCTCCTATGAGGGGTTAGGGACAGCAGGTTGAATAGAGCTCACATATAATTTGTTTTTCCAGGCCAGAAATGCTGTCTGCAATTTTTATGTATTGGTGCAGGATTTCCAGATCTCTACTAGGTTCAACAAAATGAATACTTTTGATAGTGCTGATGTACAACCAGAAACCCCACGCTTGACAGTAGGATAGCCCAAAAAACCCAGATATTTAACAATGAAGATTTACGTACAGTGTCTAGATGTAAAACAAAGGCCAGATGTGTGTTAACTACCTTGCAAATAAGAAGCTTTGCCACGTGAAGTTTTCTGAGTCCAGAGAAGTACATAAGCAAGGAAAGAAATAAGCTCTGCAGCCTGAACAGGGTAGTTAAGACTATAACTCCTCATGTGGATGAGACTTTGGTATGGGTGATACTGGGGAAATATCTGCCCAAAATAAAGTTGAAGCACTCTCACAAGGAGACGTTGAAGAACAAACCAAATCAAAATAATTCAGTGGAATAGGACATCATCCTCTCTGGAGTTCAAATTCCTTTAAGCGACTGTACAACTGACAAAAACACACAATTTCTATTAAAAACAGAGAAAGTGAGCATGGCAAATGACTCAACCACCTTCATAAGTGCTGACCCTAGTTACTGCAGAGCACACAGACCTATTTTGGTGTGTAATGTACTGAGAGAAATGAAGATTAAAAACACAGATTGAAAACTCCTAAAAGAATTTGCTAAAAACACCTTCAGTACTGAAACTGAGACAGATTCTTCCTACTCTACTGAACAGCAGCTTTTCTGGTCTAGCCTCAGCGAACGTGATTTCTTTGCCATATCCAGACTTTAGACACACACATACCTGCCATTATTGATATCGATATTACACATACACATACTTACTTATATACTGGCAAAAGTCCTAAATGTAATAATCTTTTTCAGTCATTTATTCCTATTCAGTTCATCTTTGCAAAATTATATTTTATCTTCCCATCATTGCCCTGTTTCTGAACTCTTTCTCCTCCCAAAAGATCATCAGGATGTTCCATGAGAAACTCAGAAGTTGCAAACATGCAAGGAAGGAATACAATTTTTCAAAGATGTCTCTGGAAGTCATTGGAAGGCAATGTTCCAGCAGCCAAAATGTAAAGGCCATTATGGGGATACACCTGACATTTAGGCAGGAACAACAATTAAATTCCAGATACGGTATTTATGAATTCGTTGATATATGTCTGTATCATCTCAAATCCTGTATCGAACTGGGATAGAGAGTCTGACAACTAGGTTGAAAACAAGTTCTCCTTTTCCCTCCTAGCTTAGTAAATCTTGAAAGAACCAAATATTTCACTTCATTTCCAATCGATTAAATTATTCCAGAAGTAAAATACTTTGAACATTGAGAACCTCATTCTATTTTACCCGAAAAGCTCACAACCTGACAACTGGCAGTTTAGCACAGCTTTATCAAGACCATCCCTCTAGCTTCCTGATTTCAGACATTTTATTCCCCTCCTTTCATACGCATTCAGACTTCTGCCAGAACAACCCACTCTTCTCTTGCTGCTCGAATTCCCAATATCCGTCAGATTAATGCCAGGATAGGATGTAACAGTGATCCTCTTCTGCTGATGCACTCCGCACTCTGAACAAAAAATCTCTCTCATTTAAAACTAAACAGCAGATTACAAGAATCACATTCTCCCTCCTCTAACCTCTGTCTGTGTTTTTACTTCACCCAGGGTAGATTTTGATCTTGCCGTGGTCATTTCCTGGTGTACTTTCAGCCCTGCACCTGAATCAAAGACACATNAGACTGCCACGACTTCTCAAATATGATGGCTAGTGGCTTAGCGACTTATCTGCCGAAAATAAAGTTGAAGCACTCTCACAAGGAGACGTTGAAGAACAAACCAAATCAAAATAATTCAGTGGAATAGGACATCATCCTCTCTGGAGTTCAAATTCCTTTAAGCAACTGTAGAACTGACAAAAACACACAATTTCTATTAAAAACAGAGAAAGTGAGCATGGCAAATGACTCAACCACCTTCATAAGTGCTGACCCTAGTTACTGCAGAGCACACAGACCTATTTTGGTGTGTAATGTACTGAGAGAAATGAAGATTAAAAACACAGATTGAAAACTCCTAAAAGAATTTGCTAAAAACACCTTCAGTACTGAAACTGAGACAGATTCTTCCTACTCTACTGAACAGCAGCTTTTCTGGTCTAGCCTCAGCGAACGTGATTTCTTTGCCATATCCAGACTTTAGACACACACATACCTGCCATTATTGATATCGATATTACACATACACATACTTACTTATATACTGGCAAAAGTCCTAAATGTAATAATCTTTTTCAGTCATTTATTCCTATTCAGTTCATCTTTGCAAAATTATATTTTATCTTCCCATCATTGCCCTGTTTCTGAACTCTTTCTCCTCCCAAAAGATCATCAGGATGTTCCATGAGAAACTCAGAAGTTGCAAACATGCAAGGAAGGAATACAATTTTTCAAAGATGTCTCTGGAAGACATTGGAAGGCAATGTTCCAGCAGCCAAAATGTAAAGGCCATTATGGGGATACACCTGACATTTAGGCAGGAACAACAATTAAATTCCAGATACGGTATTTATGAATTCGTTGATATATGTCTGTATCATCTCAAATCCTGTATCGAACTGGGATAGAGAGTCTGACAACTAGGTTGAAAACAAGTTCTCCTTTTCCCTCCTAGCTTAGTAAATCTTGAAAGAACCAAATATTTCACTTCATTTCCAATCGATTAAATTATTCCAGAAGTAAAATACTTTGAACGTTGAGAACCTCATTCTATTTTACCCGAAAAGCTCACAACCTGACAACTGGCAGTTTAGCACAGCTTTATCAAGACCATCCCCCTAGCTTCCTTATTTCAGACATTTTATTCCCCTCCTTTCATACGCATTCAGACTTCTGCCAGAACAACCCACTCTTCTCTTGCTGCTCGAATTCCCAATATCCGTCAGATTAATGCCAGGATAGGATGTAACAGTGATCCTCTTCTGCTGATGCACTCCGCACTCTGAACAAAAAATCTCTCTCATTTAAAACTAAACAGCAGATTACAAGAATCACATTCTCCCTCCTCTAACCTCTGTCTGTGTTTTTACTTCACCCAGGGTAGATTTTGATCTTGCCGTGGTCATTTCCTGGTGTACTTTCAGCCCTGCACCTGAATCAAAGACACATGTTCCTCGCAAGTTAAAAATTGCTGTGAGGAGCAATTTTCCTCATGCTTCACACTTAGCATATCAGCTACTTGTTCATCTCAATTTTGATGTATTTTTCTGTAGGTTAAGTAATCCAAAGCTTTTCAGTTACTTTGTGAAAGGAACATATGTGTGATTAATTGTTCTATTTGATATTATTAACCTACTAGAGTTTAGTGGATTGAATGTTCATGCAATTGCAAAATCTTGAGATAAGAAAAATACCACTTAGTTCCTCTCCCTAGCAGGATACGGTTGTCCCCAGATGTATGTTAGATAATGGTTGTTCATCTTGCTTTAAATAAACAATCTCACCTTGAAGTTTGTGCCTTGTCGTTATCATCCCAATTAATTATATTACTGTTCGGAATTTTTATTTAAAACAGTGCTTTTTTTCCCTCTATATTGAATCTGTAAACATAATTAATGACATGAAATTGACCTGATTAATTGTTGACATGTTTTTCAGCTGATGAAAGGCACAGGGCTATCCCTTCAATAAGTAATATTCGCTGGCCACAGCTTGCTTGCTCATATGCTGCAGGAACTGGGAATCCTTCAAAATTAGCACACTTCCCAGCTAGCCCTGTAACTAGCTTGGACTGCAGGACTTTTGTGGACAACTCAAGATACGAGCCCCATTTGCCTTTTCTAACAGGTGACATTGGGACCATTTACAGAGACACCCAGTACCAGTATTAAGGCAGATGAGATATCTAGAAGAAACCAGTCTGGGGCATCATTCCCTGCCCATTGACATGGGAGCTACATGCCGGATGGGTCACTCTAATGGGTAGCACATGAACTTGTTTTCTTCTCAAGCCCCCATATACAATATGTGAACACGAAACTGGCACAGCTGTGGAAATTAAATATCTGTCTTTCAGTGGTTATTTGATGGCTGAAATCCACTCCTACAAATGAATAAGTACATGAAATGCTCAATGAATTCAAATTCTCATAACACGTACACATAACTATGTCTAACTATTGCTTTTGTAGTAGCTGGGGTGCAGTAACCTGTTCTCTTCACCAGAAGGCTTCAGAAGAGACAAAATCCCAGGATTTGGTTCTGTCACTGCCTATGTGTGTCTTCTGCTTGTAAAAAAGTTAATTGTATACTCTGGCTTTTAAAGATGAATCTCACCTTGTTCTTAGAGTCCAAAAACCACTAGAGTTTGCAACTTAGTTCTCCAAAACTTTTCTTCATATTCTACAACATGCTGCAAGGTAGTTCACGATTCTCAGTTGTTCACAGCATTAATTTACTTTATTGATGACATCATCAGTATTTTATCACTGTAGAGTTTAGTTGTCCTGAGTAAAGCTGACCATGGAAGTTTTGAACATTGATTTTTTTTTTCCCTTCTGTAACACAAGCGAATGATTTATCATCTTCTTCTGGGACATCAGCCAGAGGCAAGAAATAGCTCTAATAACATGCTCTAAAGTGACTTATACTGACTGTGTGTTTAAAAACCTGGTCAAGAAATGTGCTGTACCCGGACACAGGAGCATCAACCAGCAAGAAAGACAGGAAAGCAGATAAACAACACCTGACACACACCAAACACAGAACCCGGTTTTCTTTCCAAAAAACTCAGAGAATTCTCTCACTTGCNATCAACCAGCAAGAAAGACAGGAAAGCTTTTTAAGCAGATAAACAACACCTGCCACACACCAAACACAGAACCCGGTTTTCTTTCCAAAAAACTCAGAGAATTCTCTCACTTGCATTTGAATGTATAACATTTTGAACTCATTTTTTATTATTTAAAAATCTCTGAACAAAAATATTGTGAAAATGCATCTCTAAATCAGGAAAAGGTAGAATAAAACACAAGTTTCATGTAGAAACTGAGGTTTAGATTTTGCCATCACTAATTTTATTAATTTTCTTTCCATGACATTGTATCACGATACAATCTTGAAAAAACAAATCTAATGCAACAGAAGACAGAAGACTTACAACCATTGCACTACTTACAGGGTAAACATGAAAGCAAGTATGAAAAATAATTTCATAGGATTCCTGTCTCTTTGTTGCCTCAGTAGATTCATGCATGTGCATGCGTGAAAGAGAAACAGATTGGATGCAATTAGATGCTACATTTCCTTAGGTGACAAAGGCCGGCTATTTCCTGATTTATATAGCAGCCCCATAAGCCGTCATATTGGCACTAGAGATACAGCAGGAGAAGGAAAAACTGTAGTACAAGGGTGGGAACAAATGACAAAATGTTAAAGGAAATAGGACCTCCTTATGCTGGAGGGAGAGAAAAAAAAAAAAGCAGATAGTTGGAGGAATGCATTTTACAGATAAAAATTAATTTTAATTGAGGAAGCAGCTAGAAATAATTTACAAACAAGATTTTAAATTGGTCTCGGAGTTACAACATTTCTAACATGCAAAAAGCCCAGAAATAAAGAGTGGGAAATATATACATTTTCACTTTGCATATGTGCAGTCTAAGCAAAAAAAGACGCTTCAGGCATATGTGGGTAAGTAATGACAAACATTTACATTAACTGCATTTGGTCTCTTTCTTATTTGCTTTCCTGCATATTTGTTTGAGGAAATTTTTTGTCCCCTAAATGTTCATTTGAAAAGACTGGAGCCCGAAGATGACATGTTTATACACATGTTATGAACTTTGTTTACATGCATAAACGCAATTTATTCTGGGACTAAATAGAAACCCTTTTGGACAGGACAGAAAGTGTTTATGTAGGTAAAATCATTCAGTAATTCATACAGTAATTCATATACGCTACCAGCAGGCCAGATTTTTAGTTGAGGTAAATGGTTTAGCTTTATAGTTACATGATGCTTCGCACCTCCATATTTTGATGTTTCTGCCTCATATAGATAGATTAAAAATAACAGTTCTGTGATTCTAGGAATTCAAATGTTCAAGAGAATTAATTTGTTTTTTCCCCAGACTGTAATACCAACACATAATACTTCCTGATTATTATTTTTAATTACAGTACATTCAACCAGAAATAAACTCTTTTAAATTATCATTAGCTTATTGTAGTAGTAAACATTTGCATAAATTCAGATATAACATGTTACAGACTACTAGGGTCCAGTCCTATGGTAAATCTCATTAACACCAGATTATGCTAAATAAAATAAAAGTTTTAAATACCTTTTTTTTAAACTGCTTCTACACAGCAAAAATTATCCTACAAAAATAGAAATAAATAATTGCTTTTGCAAGAGTGAGATCACCAGTTATTTTTCACCAGAAATGCATCAGCTCAGTATTTTGAGCTTTACTGGGATTTCTCCTCTCCTCTTTCAAAATTTTTCAAGTTTTCTAAAAGCTACTTCTGAAGCCTTATTTCTCTTTAGAAATAGGAGTTCACCACAACTCATACCCTATTTTCTCAACTACCTCTTCTATAGTTGTGTCCTTTCAAAGGCAGCAGAAACACAGAAGTTAATGTATTATTACTCCTTTGGGCATTGGATCTTCTTAATGAGTGAGTTCAGTGTCTCATCTGTCCACCAGACCCTCTCAAGCCATATTTACTTGCTGTACAAGAATGGTGCTCAACGAATACTCTCAAAAGCCGCTTCTCCCTCCTATTTAGCTTGTGAAGATGAACAGATTGTAAGTGACAGTTTTCACTCTATTTGCACAACCATTTCTACTGCAGAAATTACTCGTAAGCAAATGAGTCAGCCACCAAGAAGAGAAATTCTCTTCCTTTCCTCTGCGTAGGACCCTGAGGAAAATCTCTGCCCCTCATCTAAAGGGATTCGCATAGGTTGGGGAAGAGCAGGTTAGTGCCGGCTGTGCACTTGATATGAACACCATCTGGCAGTTGCAGGGTAGGACGACTCTGGGGGAACACTGTCAAGAGCACTCTGCTGCTGCTCTAAAGAGGAGCAACATCAACATCTTGCTAGAATATGCTGCTGGTTTTAGCATATGTGATAACAGCCTGAGACTGGACATGGCCACTTCTTAGGGGACCACATTTCCCTAGCGGGCGCGGGATCCGTTTCTGCCTTTATACCACAAGAAATCTGAGGTTTGGATTTATTCTCCTTGAGCCCTGCTTAAGCACACAAACCAGTGTCCTGATTGTTTATCTTCCAAATCCACTGGGCTCCAAGATATGTGCCATAAACTTTAAAGGTTTTCAGGTTACAGTGTGTAAGATACACCAGCAAGTTACAGCACTGAACCCAAAGGAATATTTCTTTCCTGTAAGAAGAGATAAGAACTCCTGAGGCAGATTGGTTTTAACATACAAGATGCTGTAATAAACCACTTCCCAGATGTTTCTTGGAAAAGAAGTCAAAGCAGGAAGCTACCAGAAACAGCCTACACAAAGAATTATCACAGGAGCAGATACTGGCATCCAAAGTTAAAATCAAATGCAAAACTCGAGCTCCAAAAAGATCTTCTGCTTGCAGTCTTTGTCCCACCTGTTATGTACTCACCATCCTTCAAGTGTAGGCATTATGCATTTGTCCTGCAGATCATTGGATAGTCTCATGAAGCAGTCTTCTGAGGGTGAAAAACAAAACCAAGAACAAAACGAAAAATGTGGGGAAGAAAAGCAAACAAAAGAAACAAAGATGACTAGAAGAACTGGGGTATGCCTGTTCATGTCACATGAAAGCATAATGTAATAAGAATTCATTCCAAAATATCAAAATGTTCAGGTGAACTCTGGGTTAGGCCTAGTTTTAACTACTGACTCAACAGAGCGGTAAGTAAACAAATTTAAACCTTTCTGTATGAGTCCCACACACTTGTAAGATTGTTTCCAGAGCTACAGACAACTACATAAAACAAAAACTGTTCAACAACCCAAGAAAGGACTCTCCAGGTCTGCTGCGTTTCCTGGGTCATATTATGTACTTCATTGTTTCTAGGGCTGGATTACACAACAAAGTAATTAGTATTAATTAGAAGTTATCACATAAGAGTAAACATTGCCACATCATTGTGGACTTTTTATACTTATTTAGTACTTACTATCAAAGGAGTGAGATAACCAGCAGTTAGGACCAGGCTACTGAAAATCTCGCCCTCTTGTAAAATTCTGACCAAAATAAACCCGAGGAAGCCTATAACACCATTATCACTGAATAAACTCCATTTCAGCTTCCACTAAGGAGCTCAGTGTTTCCAGCCTCAGTGAACAAAATATCTTCAGAAGTTATAAGATTTCCATGATTTCAGGTTGTGGTTCTGAAAAACAAATCCAATTCCTACTACTGAGACAACAGGGAACCTTTTGTCCTGGAAGCAGCAAAATGTAGTGGTCATTCAGGTTTTTTTCTTTCTTTTTTCTTTCATATCACACTATTATAAAAGTGAAATTACATTTTGACAAATGAGACCGTTTTCAAAGTGTTAGAGTGAGTTTTGGAAGGACAGAGAAGTATAGTTCTCTTAAAAAAGTCAAAATTTTTCAACAAAAAAGGCTTTGGTATTGTGGTGGGTTTCTTTTAATCCTCTGATAAAATTATATAGGAGCCTACTGTAAGATAGCTCTAAAAACATGTATAGAAAGTGATGTTTAATTTTGAAAGTTCGTGTTCACGGTGAAGAAAAAATCAGAAAAACTCCACCGAGCTCCAGAGCCACAGGCCTGCCTTACGCCGCTTGCCACGAGAAGACCTTGTCCTCGTTTTTACAAGCAAGTACCAGACCTGACCTGTTAGTCCATTTATGTAAATAATAAGTCCAATTCCCCTTGCAAGCTCCCGCTAAAGCTGTGCCATTAGAGCCATCGTGTCATTTAGGCAGTCAGTGGAGAATCAAAGCCTGCCTGTGCTGCAGCAGCCCACTGTTATGTTTCTAAGAAAATGGGCTCTTAAAAAAGGAAATGTCACACCGCAGTGTGAGAGATAAACAGAGGTATATCTTTAGAGCAGCAGGCAGGGACTGTAGAAACACTCTCTGTAAATGACTTTGATCCCCTAGTGTGATGAATCATGGAGTCGCAAATCCTTTTTAGCTAATTGCTATCAGCTTGTGAGATTTTTCCTTCCATGTTCAATATCAATTTTCAGGGCCATAGGAGATAGCACTTCTCCCCCGAGTCTGCTGGCGACTTACCGCTAAAACTGAACTAGCACCACTTAACAGTTTAAAGGGGGAAGTCATTTAATATGACACTGCTGCTAGTAACTAAAAGGGAAAAATATTAGGGGCAAATACATGGAATAGTAAACCTTTTTACCATCAATGACCTTCCTTTGAAAACTGTCCTTTCCATATCCGCATAGTATCAGTGCAGCTATCTCAGAGCAAAAGAAGCTTTAATTATTCAAAAGTGATAAGCTGGGACTTGGGAAAAAGGAGAGTGAAATTTGGTTATTTTTCAGCCCTAATGACTTCACGATTAAAACTGAAAATACAAAAAACTTTAAAGACCCTTCGAACAGTACTATCAGCCTGAAGTGGAAATTTAGAATATCCCTTCTACCAGTTAATTTTGAACAAACAACATTTACAGCACCAATTTCAGTCATTTTTCACTTTCAGGATGATCTAATGAAAACATATTAGATTTCCAGGGAAATCTATAGCTTTCTTCCCTGTTCAGTTCAATGGGATTTTTCCATCATCACTGCTTACCCACAAGGTTATGCAGACCAGAAGTTATTTCTTTGAAGCATAATAACATAGGCATCTTTCCAGGCTATAGGGGAACACAAATCCATGCAACAACCGAACGCTGCAGGACTTAGAAATTCTGAATTCATATTTGTCTCTTGGAATCCGTTAGCCATTGAATGCAGCCAGCACCTCTGACAGTCAAAAACTTGGATTCAGTATCAAATTTCATAGCACCTAAAATCTAGAATGTACAGAAGAGGAAGAGAGCAAACTGTTAGGCTAGCTGCTCAGGTGAAAGTGTAAAGCTGAAAAAAAATAGTGCCTCAAAAAAGTCTAGGAAAGTTGGCTCAAAAGAACCTAACTGAACTTACTTTTGGTGAATTCTTTTAAGCTGGACTTTCACTGTTGTGCATGCCTCCTGACAGTCATTCACTGGAATCAATACTCACAGAAATAACAGTTTTCCGTCTTAGATTAGGAATATTTTTTGAATCTGTATATGAAAAAAACGATATGGTAAAACAGGGATTATATTCACCCACTTAAGGATAATATATGTTTAACATATATGTCCAATCAAGCCTAACTTCAGAGCAAAATTAGGTTTTATTTGTTACAGGTGGGCCAAGATTTAATCACCAAAATCATTCTGAGACAAATTTTAAACAATAAACATTCTCGTTAAAAAATAAATAAAGTCTCATTTGCAATTTATTCTTTCTTGGAAATTATTCCATTAGTCTTCTTATCAAGAAAAATGTCTAATATTAAAGTAGAGATGCATTTATTTGAGGTGGGATAGACTTCAAAGATGGAAATGAGACAAAGATCATAGGATTTTAACATATAGACTGAAAATATTATAAGTTGAGACAATGTTTTACCTTTATCCGAGCACCCAGACTCTGAGCTGGTATCCAAATTAATTTCCTTCCTGAGGAAGCCAGATAACATTTTGACGACAAGGCTGAGAGTTTTGTACACTTTCCCAGTTTTGAATACTTGCTCAAGTTTTAAATGTTCCCCCTCCAACTGTTTTTTCTGGAAACTTCTTAGCACATGGAGGTGCCACTTCTGCTACTCTGCATGATGTCAGAATTGAGTAGGACACTCCTCAGATTTCACCTTATATCTGGGTTCCACGTTAAAGTGTTGATTTAATTTGTATGCATTTTTTAATATGCTTCCCTAAATATCCAAGGGAGAACACCAATGAAATTTCTCATGGTTTTTCCCTTGTCTTGCTGACAACTTTTCTTCTCTGAAAGTTGACTCAAAAAGTTTAGTGTACCGTCTGTGTGCCCAGATCACATCACCTTCACTGATGAATTCGGAGTACCTGTATTCTGAAATTACACTATTATGATCCATATGGTAAAGTATGGGCTCACTACTTGTTCATAAATAGAAGAATTAGAACTTTTTCTTATTTCTACCATACGTACCAAGATGTTACTATAAAGAAGAAAGGAGAGGAGACTGGAGGATCGAAACTTTTCCTCAGAGAGAAAAATGTAGACATTAAGTTTGATGTGAACTGACTTGATAGCAGGG
This sequence comes from Anarhynchus alexandrinus, assembly GCA_008711295.1. Taxonomy (NCBI): domain Eukaryota; kingdom Metazoa; phylum Chordata; class Aves; order Charadriiformes; family Charadriidae; genus Anarhynchus; species Anarhynchus alexandrinus. Next base: position 1,145,789 of record VUYV01000153.1, read on the forward strand.
GTCAAAGTCTGACAAAGCCAGGCAAGTAATTTGACTCTACAATCCTCTGATTTCCCCAAAATATTAACAGTTAAGTCCTGAGAAATGAGAAAAGGAAAAATAAAGCTGCAAAATTTTTAGACAGTGCAATCTGATTTACAGAATGTTCTTCAGGGAAGTTTTATGTTTAAAAATATTTTTTCCTTTTTGAAGGAAATTAAGACAAAGTATTGGCAAGAAACCTCACTGTAAAATGAAAGTCTTCAAGGTTGGGTGAACAGATTTAGACATTTCTTGATGATAAAAAGAATTTGTACAATTTGCTACAGCTCATGTTGCAAACTAAATACCAGTACAAATACTGTGCTGAAGTAAAACTTCTTCATTTGAACAAAACTAAACTTGTTTTAAAGCTAAAAAATAAAATCACTTTTGACAAAGGGGGCAGGAACATAGGTTACACAAATTTTGGTGAAGGAATTTGGACTGCTATCCTCTCTGATAGTTATAAAATTATTCTCTTAGACCATATCATGCACTATCTTTGCAAACAGCAAACACACGAAAATTCCATCTGGTCATACAACACAATGTAGATTTCCATGCAAATTGGACAATTCCAATTCAACAAATCTGTACAATTTCAGCTACTTAAAACTTCTTCAGATAAGATCTGAATCAAGTTTGATTTCTCTCTCACTGGAAATGAAGACTGACTTGATGTCTCTGGGTTTTGAAATCAGGATCTAAGAAATCTCAGTATGATGCTTACACAACAGAACTATTCTTCCAGCAGAATTTTACTGATGAATTTGAAAAGAAGATTAAAAGATAACTTTAGCTTAATGACTGAGCACTGAATCAACCTGATAATCACCAATGTAGTATGCTTATAGAGAAGAACTAGTAAGAAGGCAAAGATGTGTTTTCTCATTAAACAAAGACAATGTATCCCATTTTTTCAAAAACCAGTGATGTTAATACTAACATGTTTAACTCTTAGATACTCTTCTAACTAATTCAGGGATTTGGCCCAATTATTGCAGTAACTATTTTAAAAAAGAAAAAAGTTGCCTATGAAACAAAGTCTATCTAAATATGAGAAATACATATATCTATATCTGTATTTTGAAGCATTTGGAACAACAGTATAGTATTTGTTAAGCACAGAAAAAATATTTTTTATAAACAGAGACACTAACTTTCAGTAAAAAGTGATCTTAGATGTGTTATATAAATTGTCTAATACGGTATACACAATTTTCCACCTTTATCTGCTGATTTTCATGCATACATCATTATTTCATGCATACATCAGAAATACAGTTATAAAAATAATGTTTCAAATAGCCAAAAAAGATGATATCCCATCAGTAAAATTCCCTAGACTGTTAATGAAACAAAAATGTCTGATTTTTTTGGTCTGCTCTGAGTTTGCTGAGAAAGTTTGAGGCAAATATTTTAATTACTGTTCATCGTTTTTATTCAATAACTACTTTAGTTTTACCTTTTAGAAATAACAGATGATGAAATAAAGACGTACAAATAAGTGCATTTGAGGCTTTAAATAAATGGGGGCAATAGTGCACAGGCTATTCTAGGACCTGCAGGGATGACACAATACCAGCTGAAGTGATGCATCTCAGTAAGAGTGACATCTTCAGTATTCAGTAGAATCACTACTGGAGTTTAGAGGAAAACTAAGTTTGCCATGTTTTAAAAATATTGTGAGAGACCATCTTTGGCAATCACTGTCAGCACTAACATTCAGCGTCTGCGCAACTTCAGCACCACAAAACTAAAAAACCCAGTCCTGCCCTGTATCTTCACTGTATAATTCTCAGTGATGCTTGTGGGTGTCCTAGCTGTACAGAGGGTAAAGGATAAGGTCACAGGATAATGAATTTAACTCTAGGTTTTTAAATGAGGGAGGTTGAGTTGTTGGGGGTTTGTCTTATCTTTTTTTTTTTTTTTAAATGGCATCTTTTTCTTCCTCAGGGAGATCTGCAGGCTGTGGCTTTTTGCCTTTGAACATCCTCAAGTCAAGCATCAAGAAAAGGTGATGAGGGTTAGGGAGGCTCCCTTGACATTTGGTGCACTGGCATCAGCCTTTGCAATTATGGGCCACCTTTCTAGCAGACGGTAATTGAAAAGTGTGAACCACATGGGCTCTAGTCAATAATAGCGTCAGCATACAAATGACACTCTGAGCTTTCTGTGTTCGCCATCCACTGTTTTTGCTTTTCACCTTTTATCCTTCTCAGCATCATGACTTAATCCACTCTAATGAGGTGAGCTCTATTGCCAAAAATCAGCAGCAACACAGCTCTCTTCTGGCACCACTTGGGGTTTGTAAGGAGTCAAAAAATTAGTGAGTCTGTCAGCTTTCCAAAAGGGAGGACAGTGCACCCTTTGAAATGTTCTCAGCTTTTCTGAACTCTCTTTTGAGTGCAGGCTTCTTCCACACTTGCTGAGGAATGCATCCCACCTTCATAAAACTTGTTCATCACCAACCCAAGGTGATCAGAGCATTTGAGTTAGTTTAGTACATGCCTCTCCTAACTTGAAGGTCATTATTGGTGGCCACATGTCACTGTTTACAAACAGCAGGTGACTGCCAACAGTGGTGAGTGTGTGAATTTCCTTTGCTCTCTTTTCCTTACCCATCTGTCCACGTTTCTGGAATCATAAGTATCTGCTTGTAGCAAAAGCTTCAGAAGGGAATGCCAAGATATTGTAGGTGATAAGATACTGAAAGAAGATAACCAGTTACTTCTGAGTGACTAAAAGGAAAATAGTTAATTTTACAGCCACTTTTTTCTTCTCTTTTCTTTTCTCTTCTCACACTCATTTTAACTTAAGGTCACTGAAGGGTACGTTGTCTATGTAGCACTTACAAAGAGCACTTACAAAGACCTGGAATTAATGAGTTCTGCCTAGCTATGGGTTTTTCATCAGATTTCAAAATGGGCCCAGAAGAGAGTCCTATACATATGTCAGTCTTAAATAAATGTCATAATAAACTGAGTTCAATGAAATCCATATTAAAACAAATCAAAACAAAAACAAACAAACAAACATTTAATTCTATAAACGTTGATCCTTAGAAATGCACAGTACACTTATCAATAATTTTAACTGCAATGGCAATTTCCATTTTTAAAGACAGGGCCGGAGGGTGGGGGTAGGGAGGAGAAGAAAAAGAAATACAATGGAAAGTGTTTCCATGGGATTAGACCACATGGCTTTCATACACATATACACAACTGAGGAAAGCAGAGAATTTTACCTCTTACACTTCTTGGACCTCTCTCTCCTTTCTTCATCTCTAATCTGGTTTTTGCCAATTCCTTTTGATCTATCGGGGGCAGGCAAGTCAGGTCCATAAGTACAGATGGAGTAAATATGGAGATTAGCCTCTTCTCGTACTGCATTAGCTCCTAATACCTGATTAAGCCCAGAATCATGCAATTGTCTCTGTGTTGGCTATCAGAGTGGCAGAGCACAGAAGGGGGCAGGATGAAGGCTGATTTTGTAATGGATACTTATTTTATCCCAGTGCTCTAAGAAGATTAGGCCTGGGGGTGTCACATTAGCCATGATCTCTGGGCCTTTGGTAGGCTCTTGCAGTTTTCAAACACCTCTGCTTCAGCCGTAGAACAAACAGGCAGCCTGGACGCCGTGGCCCCATGTTGTGGCATGAATAATTGCACACTGCAAACTGTTTGAAGATCACAAAGTGCTGTGTAAATTACCCAGTTTTGGCTTAGCAGAAGTGATTTGTGGTGACTTACTGAATCTTTTCACAGTTCGGCATTAAACTTTCCATATTTCTCGCTATCTGAGATGGAATGAAAGTTGAGTCATATCTTCCTTTATTCTTATCAGATCAATCTTTATAAAGCCAGTTTGTATAAACTGCTGTACTGTATGCAAGCCCTGCATGCAGCACTTTGTCTTTGGTACAGGTTCAATTATATTTAGCTGAAACACCAAGAGATGCCTATTCAGCACAAACCCTAAATCAGCTCATGTGATGAATGTAAGGACATGTTCAAAACCATCTGTATAATACATGCCAAAATAGTACATGTGAAAACCTGTGCTTTTTTTTTTTCATTAAAGTTTCCAGCAAGCATTCCTTTTTGCTTAGAAATAAGTTTCAACTTAATCAATGAACAAGCAAAGCCAAAAAAATGAACAGGACTTTTCACTCACTTTGGAAAACTGTGAACTCTAATCCAAAGTAAAACCGGGAATATGAGGCATAAAAGAATTTTTTAAAAAAAAAAAGAGCAGTACTAATTGAAAGCAACATTTTTAATATCAGTACCTATTATGTAAAACACATTTTTACTGTGTTATAGAATTTTGGTTTAAAGTATGTTTTATTAAAAAATTAGTTATCACTCAAATCTATAAATTTGATTCTATTGAAATTAGTTAATAAGTCAACCACTTTTCTCTTACCAAATTATTTTTAAAGCACTGCATAAACACATGAAAGTATCAGGAACCAGTAAGAAGCATCATATTTAACAAACTAAACCTTACCAAAAAAAAGGCTATAGCAATAGTTCATCAGGAATAGATAATCTTGGAAGCTAAACTATTAGGTTTTGGGGGGTTTTTACCTCTATTTGTGATTGATGAGGAAGAATCACTCTTCCTTTCCTTTTTCCCTGGGGCCAGGGGGAAGAGGGAAACACAATCTGGCCTTCAGTTTTTTGTTTTGTAAAAATGGTATTGTTGTGGGCATGTGTACCTTTATGCCCTACTTGAACTAATCATACTTCATTGAAGCCAAGAAAACTGGCAGACAGAAAGCTGGGATTGAATTATAAGTCTAAGAATAAATTTTTAAAAAAAGATTAATATAAAGATTTTAATTTGTGTTATCATGCTATGGCTTATAATCAACATAATAACAATTTTTACCACAACAAAGTTTTAGCAATTAGAGCTATAGCCAAACACAGGGATATTCTGTGCATCTTCATCATAAGTGAGGAAAAAAAAAAAGGATTTTAAAAAATCCAATGAAATGCATGTTTATCCTATCCAGTACACCTGCTTCTTCAAGTATGGAACAACTAATATTTACAGTTTTTTTCACTGAGGCATTAAGTGAACTAAAACAAACCTTCAGGATGCACGTGCACTCAGACATGCATATACACATGCACACACAGAAGGAGTGTGAGTATACCCTGCTATAAACCAGCAAAAAAATAAATCTCTAAAAGTAGCTTCTACCCACTGCTGAAAGTGAACATTCACATTGTTGTTCAAATCCTATAGGATTTAAAGCAACTGATTGCTAAAGTATTTAACAGGAATGCTCAAGTGCAATCCTTGGGAGAGATAAGCACATGCTGTGTGGGACGCTGGTCTGCTATACAAAGTATATATTGCATCAGGTAGATATATTTTAAAAGAAAAAGAAGCTGCAGTAAAAGAATTCAGGAAGTCTCAGTGTACCTTCCCACTTGTCCTGTTTATCAAAGAAGCAGCATTCCTCCCCGCATCCACAAGAAAAATATACACTTTTGATTTGAAAATTGTGGAGGAACTACATTCAGTTCATGAAACTTGGACTTCAAACCATATTACATTAAAAGAAACAGAAAACAAAAACCTCTGACACTCTGATCTACCTATCTTTTTTTTTTTTTTTGTGAGCTATCCTATGCTTTCCATGTCAAATATGCACTACACAACGTAAGTTTATCACAAATATGTAAGGGATATCTAAAGGAAACGTTATGGCTTTTCTTAACTTCTACTGAACAATGAGAGACAGGTAAATATACCTTAAAATTATATTAACTTCTGAATGAAAAAATAGTAAGTTGATAAGTTATTGTACCGTCAATGAAGCTCACAAATCTGACTGGCCAAGGAGCCGGAAGACTTCGTTATTTGGTGAAGCATCCTTAAAATCCAAATGCAGTTTTCTTTTTGTCTGAGTGAGGATGAACACTCATGAAATTTAAAACTAAATGAGAAGATTAAGAGATTTTCAGTCTTTTGGCCTGAATAGGTGAAGTCATTTCTCATATTTCCTACTTCGTAATTGACTGAAAAAAACACCTTCTGGGTCTTGGCCAAGTGCAATCATCCTACGCAATTGATATTCAGTCATATTTAACCAAGTAAAGATACTTTCAGTGGGAACATAAAGGAACCTAAAGGTGCTCAGAAACTTTGCCAGTGTGTTCCTGAAAGAAGTTACTTTGTATGGGAGGTGTAACACAACAGACTACCACCACAATTAGGAAAAGCCTTGTTTTTTCTGATCCCCATTAGTGTCTGAGTCTGCCAGACCTTGTGCCCACCAGTCCCATCCTGTCCCACCAAAATGAACTTCCATTGCACACAAGTCATTAAAGCAGTCAGAGTATAACTTATAATTTAATATCACTTATAGCAACTGGAAAACAGATTATGATGGGTGTCAATCTTTCCTAATATAGGCATTATTTATACATTTCCTAGATATGTGTTTAAAGTCAACAGCTGCCAAGGTAAGGATTAATAACAACAATACATTTATGGCACAACAAGAGATAGTGTATCATCATTTGGTTCTGAGAGCTTTTTCTTGCTGAAAATACAATACAAATTACTCAGAAGAGTAATTATGATCTGTTTAGGAAGAGATACATTAATAAAGAATATCTTTTTTAAAAAGAAACTCATTCTACTATGATGGGGTTTAGTCTGATGATTTTTATATTAAGAGATAACTGCAATTTGTTCTCTACCTCTTGCTGAAGGCATATTCATTCAAATAGCCCTTGATTATGCAGCCTGGCAAACTCATTGTTTTAACATTCTAGCAATAAAGGTGCAGAAAAAAGAGAAAATTCTGTAGTTAACAGTTGTCTTACCGAGGTTTGGAGAACTAATGTGTGTTATACATATAAAACAGCTTTCATTAACAGAACTGAGACAAAAAATGATGGAAAGAACTATGTCGATTGCACCTCTTTCAAACTTAGGGCTGATACCCTCAGTTACTGAGTAAATCTGGTATGATGTTTCTCTTAATTCTTCTCTAAGGGCCTCAGATACTCATGTTCCAGAAAATATGCACATCAGGTCCCATGTATCAACAATGCATTAACATCACCGCCTGTTTTGGGTAGTTCCATGTTAATCCGCAGATTCATATAATGTCTTTTTCTTTCAAAATGTCTAGTTGCATGTACCTTGGTGATTCTTCTAGCTAACATCAGCATAAGAGTAAGTTCTCTGGCGGACTTTCTGTCCTTTCCTGGTACAATTCACAAATCTGCTAGCAGGTGGCGTTATGAGCAGGGAAAGCTCTAGGGACCAAAACACAGCAAGTGTAAATACTAGTTCCGCTGTTTATTTTGGTGGCAGCAGGACTGGGCTTACTGCTTTTATGGTTTTCATCCTCTGTCACTCGAGTCTGGAAGATACATTTCAAAGATCAAGCCCTACCTTTCTAGATTACAGTGTGCATTCCTGACTGATTATCCCAAGGAGGCTGCATTATAGTTCACTTACCTTTTCTTTCCTAACCCTTTTGTTTAGAAAATCTACTGATCTTTGAAAGCGTTTCCGAATGCTGGTGTGTCACTAGCTCGGTCAACTAATGTCTGAAGGATTTCCATACTCCATAAATTATTGTGGAGTGCAATGTCTACCACTACCTGACGATAAGAGCAGCTATAAAGAACATCACTGAAGAAATATCTGGGAGCCGCCTTTTTCAACAGTTCCTGCTTGCTGCAAAAGAAATGGAGTTTAGTCCTCCCGTCTCCAGCTTAATACTCCAGTAGCCCCAGTCACTTATTAAGTGCTTTGTTCAAATGAGGGTTACAGTTCAATTTCATAAAAACGGTGTCTACACTCTAGATGCTCCTTCATAACTAAAGTCATATATTGTGGGTTTAAAGTTTGCAATAATGCAGTTTATATTTCTGTCACTTAGCTGATTGCGTTTTCCTAATAGTCTGCCTGTATGACTGTGAAATCTAAATTAATTACATAGGAAGTACAGCTAAGATGCTTAGCTTTCTGCAAAATTAAGGTGTATATAATAGCTTGACATAAGCATCAGTTATTAGGTTTGTAGAATTTTGAGGAAATAAAGTATTTTGTATTGCCAATTTTCATATGTCTTCATTTCGATATCTCCACATAATGGATAACTTCATATCATAAAACAACTAGCAAATATGTTCTGCAGTGTAGGACTATAGGGTCATTGACACTTGTGCGCCTTCTTCCATTCCAGTTGGTTACTTTGAAAGGATCAGTGAATAAGTGGAAAGAAAGTTTATTAAGCTTCAGCATCGTGAAATTCAATAATTCTTCCCATCCACTACTAGGAGAACCCTATTTTAGGTGGCAAAGGTATTGTTGTTACTCATTAGATTAACTTGGTTTATTTTGATGCATAAAGAAGAACATAATTAATTAGCTTAAAATATGTAATTCTGGAAAAATTAAAAGAAGCAGTCTGATAAAAAAATGTTATTTTGATCTGTCATCTAATCGGGAGATTAACTATAGATGATGGCTACAAGACACCCTATAATGAGTATGTAGTACAAATATCAAGTAAACAAAAGGCAGTTTAGAAATGCCATGTTTTAAATGGTCAAAGCAGTCATATTAATACTATGTACATATGAAAAATTTTAAAAGTTTTAAAATATTAGTATTTTTTCAAGTTCAAATACTTGAAAGCTAAGAAAGGTCAGGACTAGAACTGCTACCAGAGATGGTATTTCACAAACACACACCTTTTCCCTATTTTTGTATTAGAATCACCTTAGAATTATTAGATGATCACATCATATTTTTTTATAAAATGTCTTGTCTTGTACAGTACACAATAGAGAAGGGCTGCGAGAATCAGATTTGTACAATGAAAACAGTTGTTTTTGTGGGATTTGTGCCTTGTTTGCTTTCAGATGTTGGACTGTGTGTAGGAAATTTTGACAATGACTCTTTTTTGGCATAAATATTTTTAGCAATTCAATATTAAACTATGCTAATTTGTATGAACAAAAAAATGCAAGCAAACAGCAGACAATTCCATTCCTTCACACACTCACTCCTGTTTTCCTGTGTCAAGTATATAGATGCATATGCTGATACCTACCTCCTACGCCTCTACTTGAATCAGATAAGCTTTTGCACAGATTCCTTTTCCGGTCTTATGCCAAAATCTTAGACTCCACAGAAAAGATAAGTTCTCTCAGTTTTCCCTAACCATCTCACAAGCATGCAAAGTCCTACTTGCTTCTTCAAAATGGATCTCTTGAAGGAGACAATTTTGTCCATAGTTAGGGGGCACAGAATAAGAGATATTTTCCATTTGACTTTCTAGGAAGGGTATGGACAACACTTCAGTCAACGGTGTTAAGCAATTTCAGGAACTGATTTAGGTAAGACTTTCTTCTAGCTAAAGGGAAAACTGCAGACAGCTCAGAAGCCTTCTACATGTAACGTAACTCACCCTCAAACAAGATAATGGGATCAAAATTCTTATAGGAACTATGATGACACTAGTTGCTCACAACCTTATTATCTATAACCATAAATGTTACATTCCAGACGATAAGTAGCAAGATTTACATTAAAGTCAAGGAAGAGTTTCCCAGGTAGTATCTGTATGATTATTCATATCAAAGGAGTGCCATTTTTCTTTAGTTGGAAGTGGTTGATAATTTCATTTATTATTTTCACCATAACCAAGCACTCTTCCACTGCTGCAGATGACTCAACTGAAAAAATAATAACCTAATATACTGATAGCTACCTTGTTTTGCATCTTCTCCACAAAGTTGTTCATTCTACAGTGGATTGGATTCAGGGCTCTCTCTTCCCCTTTGCTTTAAGCAGTACATTTCAAAACTGCATTTATTAACATCTGATCCTTCATGTCTTGAAGTGATATTCAGCCACAATGGTTTAAGTTATTAATCTGAAATGATGAATACATTTTTGGAAGAATGCATACATTCTGGAAGACTTCTTGTGTCATTCCTTCCCGTGCACACCTGCATGGGCAACCTAAGCTGAATTTGTCTTGCAACCAGAGAACTCCTTGCAGCTTTGCAAAATTGCTCATTAATGAGACTAGATCAAAGTCAAAGCAAGGATCGTGAACCACCAACTTGCCTTGTAGCCAATTTGCATTCTTCCTTCCCTCTTCATTTATCTCCCTTCTTTTGCTTCCCAGCCTCCAGGCATTATGTGAACTAGGGGAAAGCATGTGCTGCCGCCTTTATGTATACACAGAAAAGATACATAAATACATTAACTGTGTTATAACTTCCCACTCCCCTCTACACTTTCGGTGCTTTGTATAAAATATTCCATGACAATTCTAGTTTTTTACATTTCTCAACAAGGGTGCTTTATTGTCTGCCCTGTACTTCTTTACCAACAAACAATAATAAAAGTCTAGATGAATGGAAACACACAGATGATTTGGGCATTAAAACCTCACTAATAAGCCTAACAGCCAAAAACTATTAATAGCCAAAATACCCAAGATTTTGCTGAGAGTATAAGTAAATTTCCAGATTTCCCAAGAGAAACCAACTATGAGGAATTCTGTTTCATTTTTAACTAAAATAGCAGGATACTACCAATGGAGGATTGGAACCTGTTACCATGTCATGATTTAACCCCAGCCAGCAGCTAGAACCACACGGCCACTTGCTCACTCCTCCCAGTTTGGGTGGGGGAGAGAATCAGAAGAGTAAAAGTAAGAAAAAAACTCATGGGTTGAGATACAGACAGTTTAATAGGTAAAGCAAAAGCCGTGCACGCAAGCAAAGCAGAACAAGGAATTAATACACTGCTTCCCATGGGCTGGCAGGTGTTCAGCCATCTCCAGGAAAGCAGGGCTCCATCAGGCATAATGGTTACTTGGGAAGACAAACACCATAAGTCTGAAGGTCCCTCCCTTCCTTCTTCCCCACCCTTATATGCTGAACATGATGTCATATGGTATGGAATANGCCTTATATGCTGAACATGATGTCATACGGTATGGAATATCCCTTTGGTCACTTGGGGTCAGCTGTCCAGGCTGTGTCTCCTCATAAATTTTTGTGCCCTTGCAGCCTACTTGCTGGTGGGGCAATATGCGGAGCAGAAAAGGCCTTGACGGCATAGCAACAACTGAAAACACCACTTCAGTATCAAAAGCATTTCTCATCCCAAATCCAAAACATAGCACTATAACAGCTGCTAATAAAAAAGTTAACCCTATCCCAACTGCAGCCACAAGATACCATCATTCTATTTTTCAGCCATTTGTCTGGGTAAAGACAATAAAAGCTGAATAAGAAGCTCAAAACTTGTCCCCTGAAACAGCATCAGGCCATGGACTTGTTCCGAGGTTACAAAGTCAACAAAGTTAATAATGCTTCACAAGCAGCAACAGTTCTAGTTCTGTTTGCAAAATACCCGCAAGTGCACAAGGAAAGAGAACATGTTCAGGGGCTAGTCACAGTTTAGAAGTGAAAAGAGATGTTGTTAGGAATGGTACAGTAAGATCAGCTGTGTTGCTCTTTTCACCCATGTGTATAATTTTTCAGAACTGTTTTTGTTCCCAAACACCCCAAATGCCCTTTCCTCTAAAACAGACAACATTACACTCCTTCTGCTAGGAGCCTTACACTTACAAGCAGCACTATACTCATAAAACAGAATGTGCATGTGATGGACTGATAAGAAAAAAACAGTTTCAGTTGTAAGATACTACAGACTATTATAAACAACTGTAATACAAAAAAAAAAAATTGAAATAAAATGCCTCTGCATAATAAAAAATCCTCCACTGCTATCATGACTAATTAGCTGGTTAATACTGTCAGCTGGGAGGCCAAGGAAGCGAAGAACAGAACTACCCTCTCCATCCAGGTGCTACCTCCAGGGCACGACAGAAACATGTTGGCAGAAGAGCGAGGAAACTTGCCCTAGTGCTCCTGGGCTATGCCTAGGGTTGTCTTTTTTTTCATGTGCAATAAATTTACTAAAAATGGCATAAGAAGAAAAAATGATGAAACATCTTGACAGTCTCTTTTAAAGTTTGTCAAAGGTTTAATAAATTATTGGAAGTGCAGCAAGCCTGTCAAGGTGTAGATGGCTGTGTGCCTGAAAACCCTTATATGCTGTCCATTACTACAGCTAATCCAGCCTCAGGCTGGATTAATTTGTATGATGTTAAAAAGCCCTTCCAGCTATCCGAAGGTGTCAAAGTAGGCTAGCACAGACAGAATGCTTGGGAATACAGCCATTGCCATTGCACCGAGGGAATACAACCAGGTGTCCACTCTCTTCATCCTATACAACTTTTTCTACAATTTCAAGGCTAAATCTGAGCCTCCTGTGCGGACACAGTCAGTCAAGTTAGAAAGAGCTAGACTGATGGGGGAGGAAACTTCCCCAGATTTTGAGCAGAGAGAGCAAAGACCACCCTAGAACTGGGACGCTCATAACTGTTGACAGGTGAGGTAGAAAAGACTTCCACTTATTTAAACAATAAAGAGGGACATCTAATTTAAGTCCAAAAGGGGATAAATTTATTAGTCACTATTGCATTTAAGTCTATTGCTCCTTTTTCTCTAGAGATCCCCAAGAGTTTTCAGAGGCACTTTATTATTGGCAACAGTAATGTAATGTACCAGAGTTACATTCTGTATTAAAATACTTGTTTAAACATCTTAAAAGTGCCATAAGTGAGAAAATTCAGGAGGCTTAGGTTTTTAAATTATCTTTATAAGTCTAAGGAGGAGGACCATGGACTTAGAGTATGGAAGAGAATGTCAGCAGTGACATTTCATCAACAAATTTCACCTGTCAGGCATGGATTTAGTCCCACTGGAAAGGGACTAAAAAGTTATCTATATTCTAGTATCATGTTAATTCTATATAGTCTTATGAAAACAAGACTTCCTATTAAGGCTTATATAGAAAATAAGGTATAACTCTTTTTTTCATAACTCTTCCACTACTCAATAGCAAACTTTTTCAAAACAACAGCCAAAAAAAAGGTTAAAAATTGGAAGATTTTTGTGTTAATTATTCCTCAGACTTCAGGGGTGCAATCATCTAACATTACAGATATATGTATATATTTTAAATAAGATAATCTTGGGTTCTGATACAATTTTTTCATGACAGCACTTGGGACTGTAATTGGAAAATAGCGGGTACTGTGAGACTCAGACTACTAATAATAACAGAACTGGCAGCATGGTGTTTATGTTTCAGGAAGTAAGATAGGATTGCTAAATTACTTTTCTTATTCCCGATTACTGGAATGCTGGTTGGCATTGTAGCAGTCCTTCTCTATCTGAACGCTTTTATAATGGAAATTAGATGCAGAACTCCATGGATTCCCTTGATTAGCTTCTACACCAGAGAATGACTTAGAAGTAGCTGAAGGGGAATATGCTGCAACCCTGCACTATTATTAGAACTGATGGCAATTTAGAAGGATGACTATCTTCCCTAACCCTATATATTCCAAAGGTCCAAGATGTTCATTTAAGCATAACTCCTTAATTGAAAGTTGTGCTTCAGATACAAAACCGTACTTTTCGTGTCCTGGACCTGTGTTACATTTTGACTAGGAAAACACGAAAGGTGACTTATTGGTGACAGTCTACCTTTACAGGACGGGATATGCAGTGGCTTGATCCTGGCCAGTAGCTAACTCCCCACCAATCCCTCACTCCTCACCTCCAGAGGATGGGAGAAAGAATCAGAAAGGCAAAAGCAAGAGAAACTCATGGTTTGAGATAAAGACAGTTTAATAAGTGAGGGAAAAATGAAACCAAAAAAACCCCCAAGTGACACAAAGGCAATCACCTACCACCTCACAGGAGCAGACCAACACCCAGCCGGTCTCTGAGCAACAGACATGTTGAAAAGACTTTTCCCCCCATTTTTATTGCTGAGCACAACATCACACGGTACGGGATATCTCTTTGGTCAGCTGGGGTCAGCTGTGCTGCCTGTGTCCCCTCCAAGCCTCTTGCCCACCCGCAGCCTATTTGCTGGGAGGGCGAAGTGAGAAACGGAGAAGTCCTTGATGCTGTGCAAGGACCCTTCAGCAATTGCTGAAACATCAGTGTGTTACTACTATTTCAGTTACAAATTTAAAAGACAGCGGTACGCAGGCTGCTCCTTCCCCAGCTGACCTGGCACAGGGTACAAGCAAAGGTTTCCCGTTACAGGTTCCTAATGTACAGACACTGCCCAGTCCAGAAGGAGGACTCCCAGTGCTATTTAAGTGCTAGAAGCACTCAGCAATAAAAGGGGGATAAAGAGACTGGTAGACTGCAGTTCATAACATGAGATGACCAAACCAGGTTGTAAAAGTTTCCAGAGAAATAGTTGTTTCTTGATGTTTATTTGGACCACAAGATCCCCCCCTTTTTTTTTTTTTGGCATAAGCAGACAGCTGTCTGTAGTCTTTTAAAAACAGAGGAGGAGAGTGTGGTTGTGGTATCCATCTTTTGAATCATGTTCTGCGTATCACGGTACCAGAGAGAAATTACACCCTCCTTGGTCTGGGAATGGGAGGAAGAGGAGAACTGAATAGTGTTAAGCCAATGTTGCCAAGTCAGTGGGGATGAGAAATACAAACAATGCAGAGAAAAGGCACCTGAATTGTATTGGCGGTTAAGGCTGATTTTACACGTTGTTCTCCTGAAGTCCGACACTTGAATTCCAACTTAGCAGTACTTCAGAAGTTTTGGTCTAGAGGACTTTGGTTGTTCTGCCCTATGAGGCTTGTCCACCCCTTCTGTGAAATAAAAAGTTATATATCTATAATGTTTCCTTACCTAACATAGTGTCACAGGGAGAAACAATTTGGGGTTTTGTAGTACTGAGAGGCTGCCAAAGTACAAGAAAAATCTGACTGAAGGGATACACACACAAAAAGGTGTAAGAGGTATTGTAGAAGGAAGGTTAAAAAAGGAAGCTGAGAAAAGGAAAAAGGAATAGACAGTCAAAAAGGTTTCAGAAAGTTCAGATAAATGCAGGAATAGGCCATGCCTAATAACCATGTGTTTATCTCAGTATATATTTTGTCCTTTAGTTTCATTCACTACCTGCCCCTACGGGTCCATTATTCCAGAAAACTGCAGATATTTTGTAACAGTATAAGCGTCATATCAATTGATTCTGCATAATCAAACTTGCCAAGACTTTTGCACTGTTTGTGTGTACTACAACTCATTTACAGAACAAACATCACTGAAGATGGCAGGGCCTGAACACTACTGGAAGGGATAATCAATATGGCCCAAAACAAACGAAAAGCAAAATTGATACAGAGTGTATTATGTTAGATTTATAAAACTGGAAATAACCATAATCAAGAGGAAAACAAAACTGCTTATAAACATGATTATTTACTTTTTGGGACTAATCTTCTACCTCTGTGCCGTATAGCCGCTATCCCATTTAAAAACAAGAGCAGTACGCAGAAGTATCTTGAAGAGCTACGCCTCTTGATCCATTGTCCGGTGCATCGGAGTTTAGTTTATTTAGTCTACCAAAAATGAGATGGCACAATCACTGAAAATAAAAAGCAAATAAATACTCATAATAAATAAAGGAGGAAGAGGAGCTGATTATACTACAGAATAATAATGATGATGGCAGAAAAAAAAAGCAGATTAGTATAAACCATGAGAGGAGTACATTTCTCCTGGAAATTAGTGTACACCAGTAACCATTAACAATATCACGTTTGAAGAACGTCAATGAGAGTTAAAATACACTATTTTAAAATTACATCAATAAGTACATGAGAACTTTTATATAATACAGTGCCTGTAATAATAAGCAACAGAATTTGATGACTAGTCTGCTATTATGTTTCTATGTTCATACAGTATCTAATCCCTTAGTTAGAAAGGTACTAAATATTCTAGCAGTTAATTCTCTTATTTTCCTTTCTTAGTCTACCCCATTCTGTAGAATTTGGATGTTCCTGCAAATAGCTATTCTTGTACTTCTCATTACCAAAATGGTTTCCAAGACTATTTTACTCAAAAGGTATAAACAAGTAAGAAAACTCTCAACCCTTTAAAAAAACACTGATTTTGGGTTACTTTTTCCAGGAATTAACAAACTAGCCTCTCACAGATTAATTCACTGGTACCCTAAAAATCAAAAGCTGTTCTAATTTCGGAATAATTCTACCTTTAACTTACTGTAAAAGAAAAAAAAAGAAAAAAAACAAACCAAACCAAAACCAAACAAAGAAACTAACTAACAAAAAAAAATCAGCGACGACAAAAACTTGAAAATTACTAGTCTGAAGAGTTTTAATCAGGACAGAGCCCACAATTCTGTCCATTCCCAGTTCTGCTAATGCAGTATGTTCTGCTGTTTTCCACTCATACTACAGCAGAGAATCAAGCTTTTGGTCGAGATTATTAAGGGATGACGCAGCACATCTCAGGAAGGTTTCTGAGATAGTTCAGCCTTCAGCATGGATTACTGAAGAGTCAGGTTGCAACTGATACGGAGATCACAGCAAGTAAGGCAGGCTTAGTTACAGTCCTTCATGTCATACCTGTTCCCTAGCTAATGACCCCCTTGCCTCCTTTAATTTCTTAGTCCTTTTGCTGTTCTCCTGCCTCTAGTTGCAGAAGAAGGACTGTATATCCAGGTTACCAGTCAGGCTTACAAGCATTTTATTGCTTCCCTTTTGGCTGTTGCTCCATTTGATCTTGACTTGCTGTTGAAACTCAGTTGGCGCTAAAGACAGTCTCTTCTTGAACTCATGGCTCCATTTTGATCTCACCTTGTCATCCCCCTGCGAGGTACACAAGGCAGGACCATCACAACAGGCTTTGGTCATACTTGCAGCATGGAAACTATTCAGATCTGGAACAATCATAAAGTTCATGTGGGCACTCATATCTGCCTAAGAAAACCACAGTATTACACTGTTGATCCCAGTAATGGTGTGCTCATCATTCTCTTGCAAATCTTGAAACCTGGGCGCATTCTCCATTTGCCGCAAACTTTTCTGATCTGAAACAATGCAGACTCAGAAAGATACCCGTGCTTTAAAAAAAAAGGGGGGGCGGGGGGGGGTGGGGGAATGCAGTAGCTAAGTAGTACTTCTGCTGACACTTATGGAGTGTATATGAGCATACAGGCATATAAAAATAGGATGTCTACTGAAGTGAGTTTTTCTACATATGGATGTCCTTGATTAATACTGTTGCTCGTGATTACACAGCAAAAGAAACATGCAAACAATACAGTAGTGTGTTTGCATTTCGCTGTCAATCTAAGCCAATGACAGACTTAAAAAATAGACAATGTTACAGCGGTCTGCATAATCTTTGCTTGCACCCATAGTGCTAGTACAGAAGAGAGGAGGGAAAGAACGGGAAAGGGGAAGCTATATAAAAGAGGATAATCTCAGCAATCAAAGCACAAGGGAATTGCCTTTACTGCAACAACCAAAGAAAACTGGAGAAACTGAATCCAGAAGCAATGTACTGTAGCCAGAGGTGTCAGAAGTAATATCATTTGACTCAAGCTTGACAATTCAGTGCAGTGGTAACTCTCTTCTAAACTTACTGCCTTTGTACATTTCTCAGTGCAATCCTATTCTTCTGTTCTATTATAGAAGCTGCATGTGCATCAGTGTGTCTCTTTCTCTTTAGTTTCTTTTATGGTTATGACTAGTGTGTAATGTATTTTTCTCAATGTTCCCCCTGTAATGATCCCTGTCTCCCACCAAGTCCACAGTGTAAACAAGATGTGACATTACTGCAATGCAGCCATGTTTAAATTGAAATATCATAGGAAGGACCATACACTTCAACCCTCTGCTTTTACAGTACTGAAGAGTTATGTATGCAATAGTCATTGTTTACTACTTTCATATGAAAACGATGAATGAGGGGATGGTATTTAATAAAAGCCTTTACAGCTGATAATCAGGTGACGAATCATAGCCATGGCTTTTGCAAAATACTTTAAAATAAAGCTGCATTTGTCATAAAGCAGATAAGCACATTTCTGTCTTGTTTAATAGGTAAATATGATATCTACAAGCTTTTTCTGGTTCTGTTTTAACTTTCCATAGAGAATAAAGGTTTATGTGAATTTAAAAAAAAAANGAGTAGAAACAAAACCCAAAGAGCAGCTGCAAGGTTCATCTTTCTCTACACCACAAAAGGGAGAGAAAAACTGGCTGCAATAGCATAAGAAGCCCATCAGTTTGTTAGGAGAAATTTCATGCCAGATTGATGAAGATGGAGCACAGTGAGGCTAGAAAACCAAGGATTAACATAGAATAAAAGTATGGGGTGCTGCAGTAGAGTCTGCCTCACCCACTGCTA
Source organism: Anarhynchus alexandrinus (assembly GCA_008711295.1). Taxonomy (NCBI): domain Eukaryota; kingdom Metazoa; phylum Chordata; class Aves; order Charadriiformes; family Charadriidae; genus Anarhynchus; species Anarhynchus alexandrinus. The sequence goes on from VUYV01000153.1 coordinate 1,164,154, forward strand.
TTGTAAGGTGGAGAACAAGGCCTGATGAGTGTAAATGAATAGCTATTATGGCCCGCACCAACTACTCTTAAAGCAACTTTTGTTTGGTTCAACTTAATATGAAATGACTATATACTTCCCTGTTCCCATATCAGGGGGTAATTCTGGTACTGTCTGTATATACATGAGTTAGGACAGGGAATGAAAAATCCTTTCGTTTACTTTCCTCCACAAAGGAACAAGTTCTCTTATTACTCTTCATACCCTTTAAAAAAAACAAACAAACAAAACCAAAACCAAAACAAAACCCAGACAACCTTTTAATACACTGATTATAAATATACACAAATGGAAGTTAATACTCAGGAGAACTGAGGCAGATGGTAAAATACAGTCAGCTGTCTCCATCCAGCACTTTCTCATGATTCTTCTGCCTCACTACTCTACTATTGTACCCTACCGTGCTATTTTGGATCACCAGCATACAGGTACTACTGCTTTTATTCCTAACCCTTTGAACCCCATCACCCCCACCCCCCAAAAAAGAAAAAAAAAAGGAAAGAAAATCTACTCTAAACTGCAACCAATAGTAGCGCATAGCAGGACAGCATAGTCCTTCAGATACTCAGTTATATGCCCATTCTTTTTACTTTTTAAATGGAAGGTGAGAGGTAATCATAGAATTGTCTCGGTTGGAAGGGACCTTTAAGATCATTGAGTCCAGCCATCAACTTAACACTGCCAACACCACCACTAAACCATGTCCCTAAGCACCACATCTACCCATCTTTTAAATACCTCCAGGGCTGGCAATTTCACCACTTCCCTGGGCAGCCTGTTAGCCTGTAATGTTGGGGTAATCTGGAGGCAATGTTTTGGATAACCTATTATAGTCCTTTTCTTCCTTCCCACTAGATAACTCTGGCTTTTGCTACAGAAGCCTTTGCAAAGTTAATTCTAAAATCCATTAATACTTGTTTATCAAGTTATATTTAGTAGTTCCCAGTCACCATCAAAAAAAAAAAAAAGACTATCATGTGGTTTCAGAATAAAATAGATACTGAATTAATATTCAAGTAATAAGAAGAAATACAAACCATAGTAAGAAATGTTTGAAACAGTTTTAATCGAAGTTAGAGTGTAGAAATACTTGTGTTACTCATTATTTTAGCCTAAAATTTCATAGACTCCTCTTGGCAAATGGGGCTGGAAAGCATTCGTGGAACCATGTAATCCATTCCTATGACCAGATCCCGAAACAGCTATAAGTAAATCTTTCCAGACAAATATTGTCTAACCTTCTCTGATGGTGGAGGTTCTGCAGCCTCCTCAGGTAGTCTATTCCAACACTTTGCTGTCACTACCTTCCCCTTTCCCACCCAGTCTCCAACTTTTGTTTCTCTCATTATAGTTTAATACCTTACTTCTCTTATTCTCAATGAACATGAAGAATAATTTCTTTCTTTCCTTCCACTTTACTGTTCTATTATTTAAATGTAACTGAAGATGGTTCCCTAAACTATCTCTGTTTCTCAGCCTAAAGAACAACAGTTCCTTCTGCTGTCTCTTGGAAGGTATTATCCCTATATCTTTCTTGATTCAGTGATCTTCTCCTAATTCTTCCTAAGTAATCCATGTCTCTCTTGGAGCGATGCGAAGGAGAGTTGCACCCAAACTGCTAACCTATGTGTAGCTGTAGAGTAACATATATATAAAACTTTAACCTCTTTTTCATTTAAGTTTCTGAAAGACTAGAGTGCAACTACAACACACATTACCCTCCTCCATCAGTCTTCAGAGTCTGAGCATAATATCAGTATCTCAGTCATAAGCAACACTTCAGAAACCAGACAGACAGCCTGAAGTCCTCGCTATTGGTGTCATTCCGGCTTTTCGGTTAGTAACAGACTAATGAGGAAACAGACTTCTGGAACTGATCTCTAGAGGAGTGCAAGTATTACAATAAACATATAGAAATAACCACACCTCTGATTAAATTATATAATTCTGAACAGAGTGTGGAAGGCAGAAGTCCTGACCTGGGGAGAAATGAGAAAAACCTGGTCCCATTCAGTCTAGAACAGTAATACCTATTAGCAACTAACAACCACACATTGAAGATAATTACCAGTTTGGTGTTTGGTATGAGGTTGGGTACTCTTTTTCAGCTCCAATTTCTAATATCCACCTTTGATTCTTTTTCCCATTTTCCTTTAAATTTCTTATGTAGTTAAATATTATTTCTATGGCCATTTGTTTTTAAATTTTCGTATCAAGTCTTTGAATCTCCATAAAAAAATCTCACAAATATCATCAGAAATATGTGTCCAAGATAAAAATTTTGGAAGAAATGAACTTTGCGCCAACTCTGTTGAGTATTAACATAGCTTTGAAAAAAAAAAAAATTAAGTGGGTCCTTCTGCATTTCACTGCTTACCGTTTCAAGGAGAAGGAATTAAAGTTCTCCGTATCATATTAATGATGACTTCATTGATGATATCTGGATATTCTTATGCTTTTAATAACAGTCTGCATTTGCACAGATAAGCTAAGTCTTCCTCTCTTTAGGCTCTGAAACACTTACCTGATCTTGTTACATTTTTCTTTGGCACCAGTTCTTCTACGTTTTGTATACTTGTACTTTTTGTATACTACTTTTACTGTTTGGAATCCTGTTTATGGTCTTAAGTGGTAGATGAGGAATGAGACCACCTGAGAGAAATAATCAGTTTTAGTTATCATCTTCATTAACTTTTCTTATAATTCTGTAATATTCATTTTTAAATCTTAACTGTACAACCGTTTTGATGATCGTCAGTAGACATTCCTAATTACCACTTCATTTATTGGTGGTCTTTCTTTTTCAAGGTTATATGTTATCTACAGGCTTTATTTCTTCAGGTGGAAGATTTCCAGAGTTTTTTAGCCATTTTGTAAACGTACATATATAATTATACACACAGAATTATTCAGGTATTTCAAGAGAAATTATTTTCTATTTAAACAAGGAGACCACTTTCAGCAGAAATCAAACATAATTACATTCTCCACACTTTCCCAAAGAAAAACTCCTGCACCCATACCCTCACTATCAATTTCAAGTTACCATAACAGAGACTGTCAAGACAAACAAAACACCTCTCAAAGACCTGAAGAACTGATTTTCCAGAGGCAAGAAACCCATTCCCTGACTGCTCCCAGGCAGAGCAAAATGTAGACCGCACAGCTGCATGCAGTATTTGATTATGAAGGAGCGAGTTAGCATCACTGAATGCAAAGATTTCTCATTCCGAGTTTTCAGGCTGACTTGGGCAGCACAAGCCACACTTTCGGAGTTGAAGAGGAGTTTAGATTCAGTTCTCATTCTCTTCTTGACTATTATGCTTAGGCTGGTAACAAAGGTTGTGGAGAAACAGACACTGGGCACGGGACTGAAAGAGCTGATCATTGCTTTAGCAATATCATAACCCTTTTTGACCAGACCTTTTATTAGGACAAACAATTTACTTGTTGTTGCTTTTGTTTGGAAGGCAGAACTATCAAATAAATTCATAGTACTGTACATTGATAGCAAATAGGGGTAACTGAGACTGTAGTATGATAAGTTAAACAATTTCCAGCGTAAATATTTATTATAAGCACTGATAAGAAACGTTATGGTATTATCATACGCTCATTGACCTCTCTCTATTCAAGCTGCTGTTGAAAACTTGTCTATTATAAAAGAGCAAAAAATTCTGTTAGAAAACAGAACAATGAGGAAGTATTTTAATAAAATTGAGCTTTATCATCCAACTACTTGGCCTGCGCAAGGCACACTTCTGAGGAGATAGAAATGGTATAGAACTATCAACTCCAACTCCAATATCCACGTAAAGATTCATGTAAGAGGAGCCTGAATACTTCTTCGAGTTGACAGAGGTCTGTGGGACTTTGTAAAAACAAGTGAGACCTGCCTAAGCAGATGCTCCTACTGGATCACAGCTTACTTTTTAAGTGGTAAGTGTACAGTCCAGTTCTACCACATCAGCTATTCCCAACATTATTGCAATGACAAATGTGCACATTCAAGAAATGTCACCTATTACTGTCTTAGAAGATTATGTTGGGAAGCAAGAGTCTGCACAAACAAGCCCCTGTGCATGTACTTCCCTGGTAATCCCACTGACCCTGAGGGGGCTCAGAGTACAAAAAGCCTCTGCGTGAATGAACTTGCTGCATCTTTGCTTGAGTTTCTAACGTAATATCACATATACTTCTACTTAAGCATGGCTTGCATCAGCCAGGACATTTACATGGTAAACTACATTTTATAAAAGCACTTTGTTATTTCTTTCTCTTTGGCAGCATTTTTGGTCTCTATGGCACCACCCCAAAAATTACATTTAACAGCATATAGCAATATCTGTGATATTAGAGCTAGAGGGACCCTTTTTTTTTCTAATTCTACTGTAACCTGCCATTGATACACAAGTCTTTTTAATTTCTTTATTGTCCAGTGAGAAATATAATCAGATTTTTATAATCAATAACGCAAATGTTATTTTAATGACACCAGCATGGGGTCATGGATTTCACATTGTGACTATGCAGTCTCTAGGATTCCTAACCGAATGTGCTTCGAAAAGTGGTTTCTTGAGTTTTTGCATTAACATGCACAATTCCCTTTCTGCAGAATGTTGCTGTGTTTCTTTTCCTGCTAGCGTATAACAGCGTATAAAATCTGAGGCCAAACAATGAAATAGCAGTCTAAAAGGTTGAGGACCCTTTGATCAGGGTATTAACGTCTCTGTTCACAGATGAACTGTTGTGCTTCCAAAGTTTTATGCTAAAAGTTAATATGCTTAAGATAATCAATCTCAGCTGCACTAGACCTTCAGTAATTTTGTTTCTATCATCAAACAAGCCTTATGGGGTTGAATATAGTGGTAGTTCATAATGAAGCACTTCATATAGAAGCAGCTGTCTCCTCACCTGTTTCCCAGCCCATCTAGAGGCCTAGAGAAATTCTTCAATTTAGCAAGCAAACTTAAGTCATTATTAGAAATGACAGGGAAACCTGATGAAATTGTACTTTCAATTGGAAAACAAAATTGCAATCAGACCAACATGATTTCCTCATGGTCTGACCATGCTAATGCCAAGTCGAGACATGGGCAAATGTATTTAAAAGTCATAATGGAGTATTACCATGCAATCTCTTTTTACTGGCCCTTATTAATATAAAACTTCAATTTGCATGTAAATGCGGTCAACTTTCATATCATCAAAATACATGAGGCCTGGGAAAGTAATGAATTGAAGTTTGATGCGGCAATTACTGACGTTTATAAAGAATTTTAAAGAGGTCATTCTAGCCTTGGCTGAGAAAATGAGGAAATCAACAGGGAATATTGTCAATATAGCAACAGTGGGAGTTGGAGTCAGTCCCAGGTGTTAGAAGGCCAGATGATGATTAATAGAGAGGGAGTATGAAGCCTTTCACCCAGAAGGACTGGGCTGGACCTGAGGCTCAATAACAGAGCTCTCATGAAAAGGTTCTTGCTGGGTTCCCACTTTAGCTGCCTCGAAATGTGTTCCAGGGGGAATAAAGTAGCAAGTGTTTATGAGAGAGAGCAGTGCTGAAGGTTTAATTGGGCTCCACATCCTTTCAGCTCCCTTCAGTAGTTGATATGCAGTTTAACCTTTTTTTCCCCACCTCAGATACTCCAGTGCCACTGGGATTTTAATAAGGCACTAACTTGATAGCTTGGAAAAACACTGACTTCGTTGCTAAATTGAGTTAAACTGCCTTATTGTGTCTTAATGACAATTTATAAATGTCTTGATTTATAAACAAAGCAAACGAAAACCTACAAAATATTTTTATCTTGCCAAAATATTTTTTAAAATCTAAAAATATGGTGGGTTTTTCCCCCCTTCTTTCCCTTTTCACTGAAAAATTTCAGATGGAGAAAAATTTAAATAAGTGAAGAAATTAATGCAGAAATGAAAACAGAGCTATACAGTTGTACCTCTTTAAAAGCAGATCCCACTTTTATTAGGCTAAAGCATTCAAAGGGTGAACACAGCCCTATGGTATCTCGTGTGAGGAGGTCAGAACAGGAGGAACTGGATTTTGGTAGATAATCTGCTAGTGACTGGGGTCTTGTCACCACGTAACATCGTGCATTTTGCTGTAGTTGCTTATACAAGCCTAAAATGAATGAAACATATCCAAGAGGCTGACTTTCCAAACCAGCAGTTCCTTATGTACACCCAGCAATGGGCATCAGCGACTGCATACAGAGCCTGGGACAGCGAAGGATCAGCCCCCAGATTTCTCTTGCTGGCTCAGGCTGACAAGTTGTGCGTGGTGGTAGCCAACTGACTTCAGCATGCTGTGGCTTGGTTTTCCCATCTATAAATAGAAATCTATAATGTGTTTATCTTCACAGGATTGGGGATGAAGCTTAATTAATAAATGTTTATTAAGCGCTTTGGGATCTTAAAATAAAAAGTAATAAATATGTTTCTAATTTCTTTGCAGATTCTTTTTTTTTTTTTTACTGTTCTCATTAAAAGCAAGCCATATAGCTGGTAAACTGTTTCTTCTGCACAAATAAAATCAAGGTCACTGGTAAGGATCAAGGAAAAGAAAATAATGGAATAAAATCAATCCATCTACAGAACAAGATTAATTTGAGTTTTCTTAATTCCTTCTACTCCTGTTTTTTCCTTTTGTTTTCAAAACCTAATTTTCAGTTACACTATTTCAAATAAATCTCCAGATTAGTTAAACATTTTAGGATACGTTAATTAAAGTAAGATAAGCAATTACATTCAAGATGCCTTGGATGCTACAATACATTATTTTTATAGAGAGGGAATAAGCTTCAATGAAGTTAAAGAAGAAGTAAGCAAAGAATCTGACCAGCACTTTGAAATGTTATTATAAGAAGTATTTTTTATCATCACTTCCAATTTTCATAGGAATGCATTTTCAGCTCTGTGGCTCAAGTAAACATTTGAAAATGTTCACTGACAAACTGAAATTCTCAGAGCAAAGCATCTCTTTCCCTATTACTTTACCAGGCTTATAAGCAGACTATTCTCCCGAGGGATGGTATGGTAAATCAATGTTTATATTTCTATAACCCTTGAGACTCCTTGGCCTAAACATTTGTAACTCTCAGTAATCTGGATGGTGAGTGATAAAGGGACTGCTGTTATTACAAAAGGAAGGTTGAAAGCATTAAAGAGGCAACATGTATGCTCTGCTACACTATTCTGGTTTCCTAATCACTTTCCTGATATATTTACAGGATCTGATATGTATTTGGGGAAAGAGATAATTTTTCAGTAGGTCTGAGAACAAGAGTGAATGCTGAAAAAAAAAAATAAAATAGCAAGAGTGTAGGGAAGGTATTCTAAGCTTTGCATAAACTTTAGGAATAAGGATTTATTTCACTATTCTGTGAATGAAGGGTACCTTTATGCATTAAAAAGAATGATCAATCATTATTAATGTAGTTGGATCTGCATTATCTGGTATTTTCTTCAATGTTTGACACCATAAATATTTAAGAACATCTAATCTTGTTGAAGAAAGCAACAAAAATCTCTTTTTAAGACAGCAGTTCTATGATTGTATTCTTGAAAAGCAAGTATATAAGGTAAGAAAAAATCATGAGTTCCAAAAGATTGAATTACCAGCTCATGTTAGATGGGTGATAAACCAGACTTGTGGGCAAAATAAGTTCACAAAACCCTGGAAAACTTTTTTGTTTCTTTAGCTGGCACAATATTTCTGCAATATAATACAAATTAGGGAAAAATATAAACCCTATTTTACATATAAACATATTTTTGAGAATTAAGTAACAGTAGTATAGGGAAAAATTACCAGATAATAAAGTGCCACATTTTGGGAACATTTCATGCAAAGGGACTTGTTGGCAGACCACAGGTTCCACAGATAACAGAAGTCCAAACGTTTGCACCTATAGAATTTAGGAAATATCACCTAGCAACTTTTTGAATCAAGCAGTGAAGAAAGCACTGAGGAAGCAGTAACGTTTTGACACAAGTGCTGATTCCACTTCAGAGGAAAAATGACATTAAGTCCATGGGACTAGACTAGCATGGAGTCCTCAGCACTGTTTCACTCTACAAAACTGCTCTTAATGACCCCCACCTAGTGCTAAACTATGCACCGTCAGAGATACCTGGGTTGTTATATCCTTGGCATGAAAATGTTCCATGTCACCGTTCCCATTTCCCAACATGACCCCATGACTGATGACCCCTGCCACCAGTTCTGGGAGAGCATATCCCTATTTCCAGTTCTAAATGAGTCACTGAGCACCAGAAGCACAAGAGGCTTGGAGTCATAAAGAGCAAGGAGGAAACCCAGTGGGAAGAAACTCTAGTGGGAAGAAGCAGGCGGAGAGTTGTAGTCATTATTGATCAGATTATTTATTCATTCATGTTACGCAGTCAATAGACAGGAACAGAACTAAATCCAGTTAACAGGGACTAGAAACTTCTGTATGAGCTTACTCACTACCCTGACCTTCATAAATGATATCAATATAATCTGCCTGACTAAAGTGTGATCTGGTTATGACTAACCTTCCTGGCTTATTAGGGATCTTAGGAAGAATTGAGGACCACCCATTTCCTCTCCATTCATCTTTAAATTACAGGAGAGTTTAGGTGTCTGAACATCTGCCTATCTATTCAGACTGCGGTGCATCTAAGCACACAGAGAAAACACCTCCAGAACATAAAAAGAACATAAACCAAATTTTGGCTCTGTTGTAGAATAGTCTTGGGGCTTGTCTTGAGTTAAATATCTTTGGGAATTACTCAGCACTTGAAAACCACTATGTTAAATCAGCTTGTTTGAATTCTTCCCTGAGATTCAGATAGCTGTGATTTAGAAAACAGAGGTTGAAAACATTAGAAAAGCAAAAGAATTAATCTCTAGTGGGGAATTGTCTGTTTATTTCAAATGTTAACACTTATACACACATAGGTGGTCTCCTGTAGTCCAGCAGTGTAGAAGCTCATAAATTGTCCAGACATTTGGGGGTGATGTACATAATCATATCTCCAAAGTCTTAGGAATGGCATATACACATTGAAATGATGACAAGATGAAGAAGGAAACTACAATTATTTTTCAGGTCCACTAGTAGGTCACATGCCTGTCTTGAATCATGCGCAGCTTATCTTGATCAGTCATCCTCAGTGCAATCACAAGAAAAAAAAGCTGAAAGGCACTGGAAGAAGGAATTTTGAGATATACAAGAAAAGATAAAATTTTAATAGAGGATGGATGGCTAGACAAGGCTGTTCCCAGGCAAATTTCTGAACCTAAAGCATATTTACCCTCTCCCTTTAAAAATGTAGCAATTATTTCATCACTAATTCCCACAGTACTCCCTTTCATCTCCACAGTGTTCCCTTATAATACAGGTAAACACACAAACGCAAGAAATTTCCTTTGGATTCTTTTGCACACTTATATTCTGCTTCTCAAACCAATCATTCACAGAAGTTGTCATCTAAACTTACTGCAAGCAGAACTTCTTACCCTGGCTTCCACTGGAAAATCTTCCTTCCCAGTCCTCCTCTTCTTCCCTCCTCTACTCCGCTAAGTTTTACTCCTTCAGACCACCTACCTAAATTGGTCTCAAGTTTTTTTGCTCTTCCACTTCATTTCATGCATCTTTTACTCTGACCCTGCTCTCCACCTCTCTATATGTGCATTTTTCTTGCTCTGTACCTATTTCTTTACTTCTTTCTATTACACACTTAAATAGATATTTCACATACTGTTAGGCTCTTCTAACCCCTTTTTCTTCCTAATCAGGCTGCTTTCCCAAACTAGTTTCTCTTCTTTCTCCACCACCCCTTCTTTCTGCCTCAGATGTTCTCTCTGCCTATTCCTCTCCTTCTCTTTTACGTTTTTCCCACTTCTCTATCTTTTACTGCCTCCAAATTCTTCCAGCTCAATTAGTGAAACATCTGACCTCAAGGCTTGATTTCAGGACCCATGAAATATGCGACATGATGTGCAGAAGCAGTCCTTGCTATCTCAAGGTTTATTCTTTTCTCAAAATATATGTATACACTTTAAGATAAGTTAGAGTTTTAAAAGCGAATCATCTATGCTATGCTTCTGCAGAGCAAGATAATAAAGTTATTAAAGAGATAAGACTGTCAATGTCCTTTTGAGACCCTAAATCCATACAGCACAGTACGTTTTCTTCAGCAGTGGTGAACAGAAGATGCTTGGAGAGGAGTCAAAGAACAGAGCAAAGATACAATAATACTTTCTGCTCTATCTTCCATTGGGGGGACTACACCAATATTGACTTTGTGTTGGGTTCATTGGCTGAAGAAATCTGCCTTAGCAGGTTTAGAAACTGACCTTTGGCTCTATAGAGTTCATCTCTCTGTGATGTCACAGGAGTCTTGTTTCAGGAACTAATAATAAGAGAAGCATCAGATTTGTTCCTAGCTGAGTAGGAGAAGCTACGTTAAGAGCTGGAAGGGCAGGTAACTCTGCATCAATACACAGGTTCGGTTGGTTATCACTAACTGGGAACTGGCCTCCTGGTGATGCAATGGTAGGTTTTGTTATGCCTTTCATATGCCTAAAAGTCACAATTTTCTCTGATCTTAACACCTCTTAAGCCTCATTTAGTAGGTGAGCTGACCTTGGAGCTCTGGTTCCCCAAGGCTCAGATGCTGGAGTTTTTGTTTGCAGCATTCAGTTCGGTGGCACTGGGCAGCCAATTGTGCTTCACATGAGATCTGTTGCTCTTTACTCAGCTTTTGCTCTTTACTCAGCTTTTTCATCGCTGATTCGGGTTACAATGGATTTACATCTCTGGAGCTTACTAAATGTTAAGCTGCACTAGTTACTCTTTCCAGTGGCTTTATAAAGTGCCCCTAGAAGCCTAATAGGTTCTGGAATAGCAGAGACTTACTACAGTTCTGATCTTTAGATCAACCTAAATTATCATTTTTCAGTTTTTCAGTGTCACAAAAAACTTTCCCATGTCACTTTTGTACCAAAGCTGGTTGTTTCATTAAAAATCTGTATCACCAAGTCCATTTATTTTTTTACTGCTGTATATTAAGCACAAATACAAATGAATGCTTCATCTGTTTGGTGAAAAAGCTCAGTCATCTTCCTCCAGAAGATCCCAGGCAGACATTCATATAAAAAATAAGATCACGAAATATTTTCAGATTTCATAGCTATTGTAAACTGAGCATTCTTTGGATATGGACAAATATGATATTGTATATCTTGGAAATTTGTCAGCTAGTGTATGCAAGATGCATTTTTCTCTCAAAAACAGAAGAAAAGGACCTCATTAAAAACCAAACAGATTGAATGCAAAGAAGCACTGGCTATAACCAGCAGCATGAAAAGCAACAATGACAGCATCTCAGCTTTCTCAGCACTGGAGTACATGGGTACATAGGTAACATGAGTGTACATGTACACGTGTACATAGGTAGCACAAGTGAGGAGAGATATGAGGAAGGACAATGACCTCTTTCCTTTTTTTTCTTTTTAATGCATAGATTAGTCTACCAGGCCAAAGAAAGACCCAATACCCATTTTTTGAAAGTGTTGTAACACCCCTCACAGGTTCCGTGATTGTTTCTTTCCTAAGACCCTTCTATAGGTAACCGTTTGGTCTAATTCCAGTTTTATCTGTGGGACTGACTCTAATTACAGAAATATTCAGAGGTATTCTCTCTTTCCTCAGTCTTAACTAGTGGCTTTGTCTCTCTAGAAGCAGAATATAGACTTGTTTCTAACTGGCATGATAATCTTATTGCCATTACTATGTCATGGTTTATCAAGCTGTTAATTTGTGAACCACTGATCGTGATCGCACACATTTTGAACTACTGTGGAAATTCACATCTTTGCATTTCATTTTGGCTTGAAGCTGACCGTTAACAGTTTAGTCTCCTTCCTTGACTGCCTCCGAACAAGGAAGATTGTGTTAATTGTGTGTTTTTCACTGGTTTCAGAAGAAAGAATGAAACACGATCATCATCCGCAACAGTTTAAGTCTGACTTCAACATTAACGATATTTGGATTAATCTCCCATGGTTCATGTGGGCAAAAAGCTAACCACAAAATGTTAGTATTTTTTAACATTTTTAACTCCCTTTGCATGACATAACTCTTTACAAGACACCCTGCCTTTTCTGCATTTATTGCTTTTGGCCTAACAGTATTCGTATGGTCTCTAGTGAACACAAAACTCAGTTGGATGGAAAAATCCATCCCAATGAGATCCATGGGAATCCTTTAATAAGAAAAATTGTCCTATCAGCTTCTTTCTACAGAGGGGAACACCTCTAGATGAAGGGGAAATGATACTTTCCTTGAGAGGGACAGACAATCAAGTCTACAGTGAGTTTCTGAACTGTCTTCCAGTTTTTTGATAGTTCTGTTCTGATCTTGTAACTTGAAATGATCACCTATAAGGAAAGATTTCATCCTTCACCCCAGTGCAAGATACTATTAAATTTCTTTAGACAGCAGCTACTATTTATAAAAGACAGGAAAAGTAAGCATAATGGAAGGACATGTATTATAGTAATGTAGTTATCAGGCTGATGATGAAGATAATTTGCAGTTGTTTTTCCAGTCGGCATTGATCTTATGCCATGCTGGGGTAAAACAAATAAATAAACAAACCACACCAACAACGCCCCCCCCCCCAAAAAAAAAAAAAACACCACCAAAAAACAAAACACACAAAACACCTAAACTCACACAAAACCTTTCTGGCTGCTGAAATTTTCACTGAGAGACGCATAATACACATTCTGACTGACTCTTCAGTTTCTACAGGGAGTGTGATCTGCACCCATTAAAACTAACAAAAATACCCAAACAACCTGAGTTTTCCTACAGACCTTTTTTGTATGTTGGTTTCAGAAATTACAACAGACTTTCAGATATATACAAGCTCCATTAAACAGCTTTTACAAAATGCTGATGGTTTCTATATACCTATATACAGATTACAATTCTTAGATTTTTTTAGAACCTTAAAAAAATGTTCAGCCCTGGAAGATAAAGAGAACTTCTGTATTAGGAGCACAGCTTTAAAAGTCCGGTCAACATGGACGGTACTGTTCATAAATTGCTTTTTATAAATACCAACATTTTGAAGCCTGATATTTCTTATCAAAAGCTATAATGAAGTCAAGTTTTTCCAATCAGTGGACTTGGACTTTGAATGAAGGTCTAAGGACAAATAGTCTGTCCACTGCGATGGAGTTTCTTGGTATCCAGTTTTCTGCTTGTATGTGCTATGTACTGTTTTGTTTGAAGGAATGTGGATGTGCGGAAGGGAGGAAGATAATAAGAGGGAAACATGACTGTTTCCTCTGTCCTGGTTGATTTATGTTACATTAAGGAAAACCCAACAAATGGAGAGAGCTGGGAGTGTGAATCTGGGAGAAGTTCCAGGCAGGCAGGTTGGAGACAGCAGAGGCAAAGCAAGCAAGAAACTTGAAGCTCTTGAACATGCTGGTGGACTCTGGAAGGAGCAGGGTCTTTGCCTGCAACAGAAGACACACCTGTAACCAATGTGAGATGTGAGGAATGATGGAAACTTAACAGATTTTTCCTGTTGTACCATGAGGTACTCTGGGATCAGTGAGAGGCTGGGAATCCGACATCAGCTGCTGGACTGGAAATAAGAAGGGAACACAAGAGTGAAGGCTGTAGGTGAGGGAATATTTGCTTTCAATCATTTTGTTTACTCCCTTACCCCAAGAGGCTGAAATTACTTCATTACAATTCTGCGTTCTGGCCAACCTGAAACCAGCAGGAGTAGCTATCTTATTAGATATTACTGTTTCAGAGAAGACTCTGTAAGGATGACAAGCGTGTGCCCCTTCAGCGTAGTTTTCCTGATTCCTTGTGTAGTACTTTTGGTTTTGCTGGTACGATTCACTGTTACACGGTGTCACTAGAATATTCTGTAACACAACAAAAACTGAAAACTTGGTAACGCTGATAAGTGAAACACATATTAGTTGAGATTTGTATTGAACTCCATATAAAAATAAATAAGACAAGGAATTCTGTACCAATTGCGTTATTCCTTTTCATATTTAATTCAACAAAACCACTCTGTTTTAGAATCCACTTCTTACAGATATGTCAATGTCTTCAGAATTCAGAACTACTTTGTAACATAAACCAGAAAGTGTTGCGATAGAACTGAAGTAGTGTGCTGCCAAGTAGCGATGCCTTTGTGGATAAAATAGATTTATTTTATTCTTTTGTGCCAACAAAAAAAGACACAAAAATTATAAAAGTAACTTTACTATAATATTAAAGAATTCTATTGAATTCCACATTCTCATTACAATTTTTCTGAGAATGAAATCCACTTTTTAGTTCTGCAAATATTTTTCATGTTTGGTATGTTTGTCACAGCCATATCATCCCAGAGCTGGCATAAGAGCCTAGATTTCATAGCACAGGATTTTACTTCTCATACATCTGTCAGTATCAGTTGCACCAATTTTCCCCTTTTTTCTTTCTCTTGCTTTACTGAATCTTAATTTCATTGTATTATTTTCTTTTTCTGTCCCTTTCTTCTTTTCTCTACAATCCTCTTTTCATGTTTCCCTCCTTTCTTCTACTAATTCCTGTATTTCCTAATCTTGTCCCACTTTCTCACCCTTTTGAATCCAGGAAAGAGGTTTGCTAGGCAGAGCAATTCTCTGTGGAAACAACAGATAAGAGAAAGAACAAAGGGTATTTATGCAAAGGGGTTTTCTTTTGCATGATGTTTAACCCTTCAAAGATCAGTGAGGCTGATGTCCATGCAGTTAAGAGGAAAAAACTTTGACAGTCCAGAAACTTGACAAGCTGGTGGGATGCAACCCCAAACCTTGTTTCAGAGAAAGATAGGGAAAAGATTTCAGGATAATTGATAACCTGACACATTTTTTTTAAAATATTTTCACACTGAAACCCTGACACTGTAGAAAATATTTTTACATTGAGAACCATACTCTTTACACTTTCTTCTACTGGCATGGCACATTTAGGTTGTGACTACTTTCTGTAATGTAAAGAAAACGCTCATAGAGGCACCAGTTAAATAATCATCAAGACGGTGCAAAAAAAAAAAAAGAAAGAAAAAAGTTGCCATCTAAACTCTCTGTGAGTTAACTCGACTCAATACTGCTAAACTTTAGTTACTATTACTATATATAAAACTGTCATTTTGATTAACATTACCTGTAATGCTTTGCAATGTCATTCTGCCTAGAGACAAATATATATGAGTTTATAAACAGGTAATTCTGTTTTGTTATGATTTAGGTTTTGTTTGTAAGAAACTCACCTTCTTGCAACACTGATGACATCAAGAGGAATTACTGTAGAATTCAAAGGCACTGCTTCTCTGTTGACAGTTTCAGCAGTGTATATTGTTTAATTTTTAATCTGATGAGCTATATATGCAGCTAATATAGTTTGCATTTAAAGTCCTTGGTACTCATTTATTGTACTGAAAATTTGGAATCAAGCTTAGGTTGCAAAACAGAAAAATAAATACAAGCTTGAAATGTTAATTAAAGAATTTACAGTTAATCTAATACAAGTTGGGAATACTATAGACTAGTTGCAGTTATTTTTAAATCTTCCTCTGTAATAAATGTGACTGGTTGACACCAAACCAAGCAGTGATCAGAATGATTCTCTCTTCTAACAATGTAGTCTAAATTATAATGATATTAATTTTACATGAGTATAAAAATGTATTTGCAGTTTGAGTATAGAAAATAAAAAATATTATCAGGCCTCAAAACATATTTTTTTGAATGGCTTTCAAACATTCACAAATACGAACACAAACTCCAACCTACATTCACAAATATGCTGCTGCTCACAAATTCGGAAAATTCGGAAACACATGAATGGCCTTTCCATTCTGAGGCAAGCTGTGGAATTTCCAAGGAGAGATTCAAGGAAACAGGTTTGGGATGGTTCCAGTAACATGTGAGAAAGACTAGTTGCAAGTGAGAGAGTTTTTAAGATTTCTGAGATGCAATTTAGATGAGCTCAGATATTGGACACATCAGAGGGGCCAGAACTTCCTTTAGCATGAAGACTTCTGTTTCTGTTGTGTTTGACAAACTCTAGCCGACTTTATATAATGTCAGTAATTTAACGTGCCATAAATAATACTTAACGTCACAACAGCCCACTTAAGGCTAATTCCACCATTTAGATTAATGTTTCTTCTTCTCTTCCAGTTGAAGTAGAGTGGAGAGAACACATTGGCCGTGTTTGTTTCATTTGTGCACATAAGTTTATGTTATTGTGTGGATAGAAATGTGCTCGAGGGACCAAATCAGGAATCAAGGTGCAACACGCTTTACCCAAAGCAGAAGTCAAACACTCCTTCTATCATCTACAAAAAAAAACAAAAAAAAAAACAAAAAAAAAAAAAACAAAAAACAACAAACCAACACTTTTTCTCCTCATTCACTTAGACTACAGAGATTTAATTAAAAAAAAAACAACCACAGAATCACAGCCAGCCTTCAGGAAAAAATATTTCTCCAATCACCGTGCAAACAGTTCTTTAGAAGCCAGCACAGACACTGAAAGAGAAACTTCTGATTCCTTGGCCATGCTGAAAGACTGATCTTGACACTTATAGGAGAAGCATGCCACGGATCTGACGGTCCAGCAGCAAAAAGTATGTTAAAATATTTTCAAGAGCAGTTCCTCCAGAACAAAAGAAACACAACATTTCACCAAAGTTATAGTGGAATCATCACTTTGTCTGAAAACGTTCAAATCACTGTGTTTGTTATTCTGACTCACAACATCATGCTCTTCTTCAGTACTGAAGGTTTTCTGAGTGGAGACCAATGCAAATACCCTGCAAAGAGCAACAACAGGCAAGTGACTCTAAAGAAGCAAGTGTATGGTGGAGACAGCTTGTTCCAAGCTGATACTCTTGCCTAGAGGCAAATTTTTAGCTCAGGATAGGCCTGGGTCTTTTGGGAATGGACTTTGGAGATATTACAAAGACCTCAGAGTGAACAGTTGTATCCGCCATCCTTGGACATTTTCTAGCTATTTTCCAACTGCTGTAATTCTTGAATCTCTTTGTGAACAGCAAAAGAATAAGAATGTATCAGCTTCGTTACTGTTCTAAGCAGTAACGATTCTAAATCTTTCTTATTTTTTCAGTTTCACATTACTGGTGGAAAAGGGGATCCACCTAACTACTTAATGTAAAGACTTATGCTCAATCTCAATTTATGATTGGCTGTGAGAAAAATATGGTAAGATTTGCTTAAAAGCTGAAAGGATGGCATTCCTTAATCAAAGCAAGTGTAAAATACCAATAGAGCAGTGCCTTTCAGTTGCTGACATTCAAGCTTTCTTGAAAGCAACCATAAGCGTGACAAGAACAGTGATTTTTCCCTTCAGCTGTGTTCTGGACGTTTGGTTTTATGAGAACTGCATGTCTCAAGTAGGTTATGCACAGCATTATGCAAGAAGTAGCAGCTGTAAAAACTTGCATAAACCTGGAGTAGGTTACTTTTTCACAAAAGCAGTCTTTATTATTTTCTGATGAAACAGCTAAGCCTAATACTATGCTTTCTTAGTCCTGGGAAACTGTATTTTGAGGCAAGCAGACAAAAAATAGCTTCTGAAGTACATCAACAGCTTAAGCTTTTCGACAATATCATGCTCTCATGAAGTGATAGTTTTTACTTTGCAGGGACTAGAGAAAGTATTGTTGAAAAAATTTGTTGGATCTCAGACCACTAATTAGGTGTTGAGAACTGACAGCTGTATTATTAGTGGGAAGTATATACTTGTAATTTGTTGATTTGGTTTCCTCCTTGTGCTACTCCTAAGTCTGACCTAAGAGAGTGTTGTGTTCAGAAGCATTGATGTGTTTGTGGTAGCCACTCTTTTTATTTCCTAGTCACAGCATAAAGGGTTTGGATCAGGCGTATGGCATACGATGTATGATGTATGGCATATGTCTATGAAAAGAGACTCAAGTGACTAGTTCAGACACAGGCATCTAATTTTTAGTTGCACAACTAAGGGCAGATGGATTTCATCCATATTACTTCAAAAAAAGAAAATGCCCTAATTTTTTAACAACATTCAGAATAAGATCAAGTAACTAAAAAAAAAAAAAAAAAAAAAA
>VUYV01000153.1:1182533-1217533 GCA_008711295.1 Anarhynchus alexandrinus
TTAAAAAGATTCATAGATATTTAAAATGAAAGGGAAAATATTTTTGCATTATCCTAGAAAGTAGGCTATTTAAACAATATTTTGACTTTTATACATGTTACAGGGTTTAGAATTTTAAGGTAAACTTAAAAATATATATTGACTTTTCTGGTGTGGATAGTCGAACTTGTACAAACAAAACTTATTGGACGAGAAATTCTGAAACTTGCATTCAGAAGCTGACAAAGAACTGTTGAGTCAAGGGCTTGTTCCAGCCCATCACATCATCATGATGTTCCACATCTTTTAGTACAATGGAGTTCTAAACCATAAGACTCAAATGCTAGAATACCAATAAAGGCTTATACATCTTAAAGGAGCAATATGTGACTCTCCTATTAGCTTTCTACACCAGCCCTGGGTTCAAGCTACTCTTCAATAGGCAAGCCTCAAAAATAGTTCAGATCAACACTCTGAACATGTAATATTTTACCTTTTCCAGCCATTATTTTTACTTTTTACACAAAAAATACATCATCCAATGACACATACAGAAGTGAGATAAAGAATGATTTTGCTGACTTTTTGCTTATTTTGAGTCATATTGTATAGCTGCACTATGATACATTTGGATTCACAAATCAAAATAAAATTTAATGAAATTTTTTTAAGAGTTGTGGAGGATTGGAGAGGCATCCTGTGTGACTAAAAATAACATTTGAGTTTTATACTTGAAGAATAAAAATGGATGTTTTCTGAGGAATCTAGTGATGCAGATGTAAAAAAAAATGGAAACATATATTGTCGTTATGATTATTTAAATTCCTTATCTCATCTAAATAGCACAGGAAAACAAAATGGGGAAGAAAAAACAGAGGTCATCAATTTAACACTTCTGCTTAGAGTCTTTACAAATTAGGCAAATATTCAAGAAAACTTATGTTATTCACCCACCTACAGAGGTTCAAAACCCAGAGTTCAAAATGCAGGAGAGAAAGGAAACCGTTCTTCAACTTAGCTAAAACACAAGAAATAAGAATTTGATTTCATCTATTGTAAATGGAACTAAGCAAGTTTTGTCTCAGGTAATTATCTTCTTTCAAGGAAACAGTTTTCCAAATAAATGTTCAAGAATGATTTAAAGTAGAGAATAGTGATTTCAGCTACCCCCCAAGATGATAGTACTGGATCAGTAGGATTTACTAGTATAAGGTATTGTATCTGAGAAAGGTGAATATAATTTAAAATATTTTTTGTCTGTCTCATAGGATTCATGCCTTGGTAGTTAAGTGTACCACTAGAGCTAGAAAATATATGATGTCTTTTTTTTGGGAAATTATAGTCCCTCAAGTAGAAAACAAATTTTATCCTCCACAGTACTGTGTCTTTTTATTGTTTAGCCAATTAAATAATATAATGTTTAAATATAACTCCTGTGAATTTTCAGATTTCACTGGTGACATTCCTGTTATCCCATGAGTCCTCAAAGGTAACCAGAGGAAAATTATTCTTAATTTGAGAACAGGAAAAGAAAAAGTGTTGTTTAATGAAGTTTTCAAACTTCATATTTTATTCATATTTACTTCATACTCACAAATTATTTTGTTGTAGAATACACTGAAATACTTCATGAATTAATTCCCTGGGTTTAGATACATTTCATAACAGATAATCTCACTTTTACACTAAATTCTTAGAATTGTAAATCAGCAAAGCCAATACACAATGCAGTACAGTAAACAACAACAATCAAAGCAAAATAATAAAAAACCCCTGCATTCTGGTGATTGATACTGCATTTTTTTCAATAGAGGCCTCAGGCACTTTCGATTATACCCCACTCCCCTAGCTTTTCAGCTCCAATATATGTCAAGAATACAAACGGGTGAGCAGCAAAATTCTTCCACCTCCAGTAGGAGAGCTATTTCATGCATTCTGTATTCTCAGAAAATCTCTGCACTACTGGCAAAGTTCCACAGTCAGAAAGTGGTAGCACCATTTCCTCAAACTCATATGCGAAGGACAAGACAACCAGAAGACAGTGATTTTAAGCCCACAGCTCTATCCTGTGTTTCAGGCTCTACATAGGGAACATCCTTTTCCCCATGGTACAGACCCTATTGCCATCAACTTGCGTGAAGAAGGTCATGGTTTGAAGAAGGTCAAGTTTTTTACTTTTTCCTGACACCGACAAGAGCCAGCCCTTCCAAGAACAAATTCTGTTCTGTAAAGGAGTGGAGAAACAGCTGCTGATATCCACAGAGAAAGTCCCTGCACCCCTAGAGAATGACGTGAGTAACACTCTGCAGCATATGGTCCTGTAAGAAGAGCGTGCTGAAGACCCCTTACTTCAAATTGAATACCCACCAAGAAGGGGAGAGGACATGGGAGAAAGACATCATGCCGGAAGTCTTCATGGGATGGTGATCATTGTGTCTCACATTAAATGCACTTACTATCCCTCTTTACCATTAGTCCTTGACCACTGAAATAAAACGCTCTATTAAATTAAAAAATGAATGTGAGAATAAAAGAAGACAAATCAATTTATTCCCTTGACACCATGACAGAAATTTTGTAAACTCCAGGTATAACTACATTTGAACTCCCACCAACAATTTCACATTTCAAATACTGAAGTTGTTGTCCTGTCAGCAGCAGTTAACTTCCCATGATTACCATCCATTAACAGATTGGCAGAAAAAATCCCAAACCCTTAAGTTTCCAGAAGTCAAAAATATAGGCAATTAAAAGTGCCAAAATCTTTCACATTTTTTTTTGTGACAGAGTCCATAACAAAATAAGGTGTTCTTAATCTTTTATTTATACACACATAAAAATATTCTATTCTATTCCATTCCATTCTATTCTATTCTATTCTATTCAGGAAAAATACATGAAAATTCATTGACAAAATATTTCTGGTCCTTAAAAATGGCAGTCATTCACTCTGTGAACAACTAGATCATTAATAGGGATTTTTGCATGTCTCCTGTTTCGATGAGCCAACAAACATGCTCATTTAATTTCATTTCACTTCCATCACACTTAGGGGTAAGCTACATACCCCACTAGTGTACTTTTTACTGACTTCAACTTCATTATAGTGGAGAAGTAGTTGAAGCAAAGTCTGTCGTTTCACTGGTGCATCTGAAGTTATTTTAGAGGTGTCAAACATTAGCAGGCCCCGCCATTTCTGTTCTTCCAAATCTTTCCCACACTTGTCCTAGAAATATTGCACACATGCTGAATCCTTGCCTCATCCTCTGGCTGCTAGAAAACCAGTTGCTGTAGTGTGTTGCTACTCACACTCTTCTCTCTTGCTGCTGACAGAAACTTGCAATGAGTTCAATGAGATGGCTGAGAGTTCCCACATCTGGAAACCTAGAGCTGGTCAAGTCAGATGGTGTCAAAATTTTTGAGAAGCTGAACACATGATCAATGTAGGATTGTACTGCCCTCCTTTTATCAGTGATGTTACAGATGGTTGTGATTAGGTCATATGTGCCTTTCTTCTCTCTGAATCCGCCCTTTAACTTCATGTGATCCTTCATCATATGGACAAGGACTTTGTTCTTAGGCAGAATCTGGAAGATGTTATGATTGTAATAACACTTTGTTATGCTGTCTTTTCTTTGCTGAGGGCAAAAAGATTACCTTTGTCCACTTATTTTTCTGGCTATCCCGACATCAGTGCAAATTTCTCACATGAGATCAGCTCTGATCACCAATTGCTTTTATCGGTTCTCATAACACATTAGCTACTGCTGTTCCTCTTTTTAAGGATAAGCACATACTTGGTTCCTCTTATTCAACTAATAGCTTTTGCTCTGTTCTCTTTTTGTCATCATCCTATGTGGTGAATAGCTCTGATGAAGCATGTGGACTGATGCATTTAGCAAGATGTTTAATATTAGTAGCTTTAAACGCTGAGACTATTCTAAGGCCTACAGCCTGTCACAGCTTTGCAAATTCGCTGGTTCACTGTACTCACACAATGACAAACCATGACCTAAATTTGTCTTAACGCGTAGACATTATCTACAAAAGCAAAAATGAAAGAAAAGTTGTATGAGAATTGATAGGTAAATGTAATTATCAAAAAAAGTGCATTCTTTACATCATTAAACTACTGTACTGGATTCTGAACTCATCCTGCTTCTTGGTAGGTCATGACCTTGTCACTCCAGTAGGCAGGAGAAAAAGATAGCCCTTTGAAGTGGCAAAAAGAGAGAAAGCTGCAGGTAGATATTCTTTATCCAAAAAATTATGTTTGGCCGCCCTTTTCCTTTCTGAATGCAGGGACCTGAGCCATTGTTATGGCCTCCTGGTATGGCTGTATTATCTTGTATTATTCATAATCTGGGTAGCAGAATACTTCCGACTATTGATTCAATTAATCCACGTAATTGGCTTGAAGATATATGCATGATGTAGCTGGTGGCGTATCAACCTCAATGACCAACCAATTCTTCAGGTTTTGTCTGTGTCCTCCAACAAATCAACTTGATTTGTGCAGTTAGCAAAGCTCTTCCTTATATAACGGTCCTAGCCAATAGCCCTGAGCACGTTCCTGTGTAGTAAATACAGGAGAACCTGGTGCTCCAGTCTCACCGCTGCAATTTCAGCTTACCAGCTTCAATACGGTCATATTCAGTCGTTAAATTAAAGAATCATGAAACATTTACCCCATAGACCAAGCCAATCTGACACCAATGGTCAAAAAGAGTGGTTCTGGGTAGAGGCAAATGCTGGTGAAGAGTGGGAACAGCAGAACTGCAGGGCTGCTGATAGGAGCATAGACAGAAATATGCTCACAGATCACTCAAGCACACATTATGTGTGCTTTGTCACTTCCTACCATCCTATTATTACTTTCTGGCATTGTCTATTTACAGATAACTCCTTTGTGGGAGTATCTTGAACTTCTAGACTGTACTTAGCTGCCATAACTGAGTAATTATGATACAGGAACTACATTACTCCTAGCAGGAGCCTTAGTTGGTGAATTGTCAACATTTACTTGGAGTGGTGTCAGTAGTGACGCAGAAAACAAACATATGTTCAATCAATATTATTTTATTCTGTACTGGGAAGCAAGTAGGGCATTGTATTTGCATTCTTTATGAATGATGAACTGCTTTCTAATCCATTAGTAAATGAAGAAATACGTCTAGCAGGAATAAATATTTTAAATCATCAAACCTAATTAATATGAGCACAAGAGGTGTTTGGGTTTTTTTTAAAGATACCCTATTGTACTCATAGCCCAGTTATACTCATTTGTAATTAGTCTTGGAATACCAGGAAAATTTCAGAGGTCTGGAAGAGCCTTACACTGAAAAAAAAAAAAAGGAAAAGAAAAGAAAAGGAATGACTGTGAGCTGAATTCAGAAACAATTTAAAATGAGAACTTTGGCAGAACCATTTAACATTGAGATTAATTAATTGTAAAGCAATGTAGTAGAACTTGAATTGCTTTGGTGGGAGGAATAAAACAGAGTCCCCAGCAGAGGCAGCCATTGGTGGTGTTCTTGCTTTCCCTCTCCCTCACAGCTGGCTACCTACACTTCAAAGTCCAGGTGTCCTCCTGGCTTGTACTAACACAACTAGTAAATGATCCACCCAACACATATCTTCAGGTCTTTCTTGTAGATATGTTTTTGTTAAGCATGATTGTTTGGATTCATTACAGGTGTCACTGAAACAAATCCAAAGGGATGTGATATATGAGAATCGTATTAGATGATTTAATAGTGTCTTTGGGGCTTTAAACTCAATGTTACGAGGTTATGATTGTTTCCTTATGACCCATGTGGAAGGAATTTAACCTATTCCTACAAGCAGCAAGTATCTCCTATGGATACTCCTAGTCATACTCATCACTTTCCACTGGAGCATGCAAGGCCATTGAAGTCTTGTATTTTCTTGCTAGAAGATATTTCTGCTCTCCATTTATATGCAAACAAGTACAACTGCAGAAGAAGAACTTGATAAAAAGAAGTTAAGCATAACCAAGAGTTATTAACATGTCTGTGTGAAACTTGAGCAAAGTCCCTTTAGAATAACGGTACCTATATGTCATTGGAAATACACTAATTTCAGATATTTGTATTCTTGTTTACAATTGCATTCATATTTAAAAGTTTTAGAAAATGTGAAACGGCACCTTAGTCTCCCTGGCAAAAGTAAAAAAACCTAGCTTATAAAGTAATAAAAAGTAAGTTTTTACATTTTCTCTTGGTCTTTGTAGTTTCAACATCATATTTACAGTTAGATTCATGGAAGTGGAGATGTTTTCCTTAATTTATGATGTCTAGATTATATTTATGATATTACATCATAATCATTTTTTAAAGGAGTTAAAAGAATTCATCAGCTTTTAATTCTTTATAAATACATCTAGTGTTTTCAGGTCCAGGAACATGTATTATTACATACTTGCAATTATGTTCAACCACCAAGCAATAAGAGAGTGAACAAAGAGGTCTTCCTCCCAGACAAGAACTGGAGGATTCAGATATTTGTGTGGCCTTTTTCTCTTGGCTGACCAGGATTTTTACATGGAGGAGGTCAAATTGTCTGTAGGCAGACATAACTTTCTTCCCGATGTAGGGGTCAGACTACATCGCACTCTGAGAGAAAATCCCTCAGCAACATGGAAATGATTTTTATAGAACAAACAAGTGAAAGGTTAAGATGACCAGCTGACGGGGAGCTATGTGTGGTGACTCTGAGAGGAGGCAGGAGTTCCTGAGATCCCTCAGCTGTACCTTTAGTGGTTGCTTTACTGAAAAACAGAGTAAGCAAAGACGACAATCTGTGGAAAATTCTGCAGGGGACTGTAAGGGTTACTCACACCTCCTGACTGACTGTTCCTGTGAATTTTTGCATAGTGACTTGTGACAGAGAAAACTGTCACATGGAAAGCAAATCTCTACAGCTGACTCCAATTAGCCACTAATCCTTCCCGAAATTGCTTGGAGTGGGAGAGGCTAGAAGAAAGGGGTGGAGGATGCAGCAGCAGTACTTCAAGATCCAGCTTTTTCTAAAAGGAAGAGAAACAATTGAAAAAAAAAAAAAAAAAGGTTGCATATTAATGAAGGTCCAAGAAGAAATTTGCTCTAAGTGGTGCGTGAACAATTTGTTAAAATAAGACCTCAAGAAGAGCACAGTTTGGGGATGTCTCCCTAGGAGCCTCTGTTTGTTGAAGGAATAAGAGAACCTGTGAGAAAATCTAAAAGGGTGCAAACTACATATCGACCATCCTCTTTTAAGACATTTGGCAATTTTTTCTGGATTCTCCTAGTCAATATATGAGACTAACTCAGGCAATGTAACTAGCCTGGGAAATACAGAAATATTAGAGTTCAATCTAAAAGTAGAAAAACAATATTGAACTGAGATAATATCTTTCTATCTATGTCAAAACACAGCTTAGCATTGTTATGGGTCAGCAAAGGACTAGCAAATTATTTACCTTTCCATCTGTGCCAGTTTGTGATGAATGTATTTACAATGTGTTGTCCATATTTCCTCATTCTACCTAACTTTCAGAACACATCGTTTTGTTATTAAAATGTTCCTTCTATAGGATAGCTTCTTGAAAAGTTGTTTTCTGGTCATTTAGAGCGTACTGTATTACATATGACATGAAAAATTCACAGTTTTCAATACTTCTTCCAAGACTTGTGAAAATATATNCGTATTACATATGACATGAAAAATTCACAGCATAGTTTTCAATACTTCTTCCAAGACTTGTGAAAATATATCATTCTGGATTCACTTTTGCAGCTGCTCAGAAGACATCCCAGGCAAAACTATGAAGAAATGCTTTATGATCTAAAGTGAATAATGACTCTTTCTTCAACATAAATACCTCCATAAGTATGAAGAACTGAAAAAGTGTAAACTAATTTGTACTGTTCCCACGAAATAGTTCTTTAATATTCTGGTGTAGTATAATTGATTAGAATCATTTTTTAAAATCTTTCTAAGTATTCTGAATTTAATGAGTGTGATTTACAGCTACTCCTGCCTGTAGAGCCTATCTTATATGAAGCTGAAATAGTTCATTTAATAAAAACCAACAATTATTGTTCATGTCAAGCAAAAGAAAGCATAAAGATGTTAAAATGTCTTAATGGATCCCTTTAAAGTAGTAGTACATCAAACAGTAAAAATTGTAAATATGTTTGGAAACGGGCAGCAAAGATTTTTTAAAACTCATTACATTTTTCTCTTTAGAACAACTACTAACATTAGAAATTCTATTCATCTTTTACCAAATGTCCAGAATTATTTCCTGAACTGATCAGCTTTGTACATTTTAAAGATTTAACAAATACAATTAATTTTCCATGTTAATTTAAGAAACCATATGAATATGTTGAGTTCAATTAATTAAAATTTTGTACATTTAAGTAAAATAATCTTTTTTTCAATAAATCATTACTTCCACAGTTTTTCAAGACACTCAAACTGTCCTTGCTAATATGGAAGTGTTGCTTAGATTTTTGTCACAATTTTTCTCAATCTCTGACTAATTTACTGTT
This sequence comes from Anarhynchus alexandrinus, assembly GCA_008711295.1. Lineage (NCBI taxonomy): Eukaryota > Metazoa > Chordata > Aves > Charadriiformes > Charadriidae > Anarhynchus > Anarhynchus alexandrinus. The sequence goes on from VUYV01000153.1 coordinate 1,191,071, forward strand.
GTCTGTGTTGTTCTGAAAAAAAAAAAAAAAGTGTTGTAATAAAATTTAGTTTCAGTACTTGTGAAAAATTGGTTCCTAACTTTCTGTTCTTACATCTGTAGTGCATGATTTTTTGAATGTTTTGTACACTACACTTTGTACTTAATGTTTCGTACTTAAGCTTTTCTCTCTGACTTTCATTGCATAGTATGCATTTCCCTGTTGTTTACAAGCACATAATTCACATATGATGCTATTAACCACTGCTTTCATATTGTGATAGTAAACTTTTCTTGCAAATCTTTCCCACGTTCCTCGTGGTTTTGGCTTTCTAAAATCTATCCAATGACACAAAATCTTCTTTTGCCATATTTATGAAAAATGGTGGGTTATTTTGCACAGTACACAAACCAGAGAACTCTATAAACATGTAATTTTCTCACATTTATTACTTAACAGTGTTTGTACAACTCTTGGCAATCTTCCCCTAAATTACTTCTTCATATTGTCTAGAATACTTTTAGAGATGTTCACAATTAACTACAAGTGGGGTTTTTTGAAATTTTTGGGTTTAATTCAAACTTATTATTTGTTTGTTGATTAAATTGTTCTCTGGTTACCGTATTCAATTTTCCAAAATATAAATCCATCATCCAATGAATTTTATTCTTTCTATTACCCCATTTCTCTTTAAACTAAATTGTTTGAAGCTGATATGAATATATAGACAAAATGTGGTGGTATGTGATAGATAGGTTCTTATTAGCATGCATTTGGGATAACTATGTTATTAATGAATAGGAGAGCCATGAATGAGCTATATAACCCTGTGAAACTGAGTGGCAGATATATTCTTTATGATGCTACCATTTTCCCCAGGATTTGAGGGCGTCCATTGGCTGGTTTGCAAGGGACATACATGGGACAGTGTCCTCTCTAAATGAACAGGAACAAAAGATAGGAATTGCACAGCTACTTGTTTTGAGTAAGCCTGCAGTAAGCAGAGGCTTGTGACATTTCTCTGCTTCATTCCACCGGAAGCCACAACCCAAAACCCAAGCCACTAAGCTTCCATCACTCTTTAGTTCAGGGAGAGAAATATCAAGTAATACCTTTCTACTTTTTTCAGTACTGTTGTAAGACAAAGGAAGCTGAATTTTCATTGTACGATTATTTAATTCTTCATATATTTTAAATGTTCTCACTGTTCTGCTAGTCCCTGAATGAGTCATTCTTCTTTACTTATTGTCTGATTCTTTTCCCTTTTTTTCTTGTTTGCCATATTATGTGTAGTAACATGCATGTAATTTTTGCTGTTACTTTTGTTTCTTCTGGGCTACTTTGTGTCTTTAAAGAATGAAACTGCTTTCTTCAATTCTATGTCCTGAAGAGTAAGCAAACTTCTTTTTAACAAGGAAAAATCTTTTAAAGAGTTTACAGTTACCATTTCCGTTTTTCCTGACTTATGAAATGTTTCTCAGCAAAGTTTCTGTCCTTGACAAGCTATACTTTTCAAAATCCAAAACGTGTATAATAAACCCATGACATATTCTATTCACACACATGCTCATGTACTGAATATAACATAAAATAGATCATGAGAGAGGCCTTGTATAAACACACATCCCCTTGTTGAATACACATTTATTTTTTTTAAATAGGTTAAAATTGGTCTTTTTATTTTAGTGGCTCCTATGACAAGTAAGTATTGGCAGAGCAAAAGCCCTGCAATATTATAGGAGGCTTCACCATGAAAGTCATAGGCTAGCTTTTCTCTTCGTCCTTTCTCACTTATTCTGTACCGCAATTCTTTACAGAGCACTCATAATCTTCCAAGACAATCTTCTCCTGAGTTATCAATGGTTCAGAAATCTGTGGGGTTTTTTTTAAAGAGGGTTACATTTTTTTGCCTTTTTACTTATTCCTCATTGCTTCCCCCTTTTGAGAGGAGGATCAATGAATTTAAGCAAGGGGGAACCTGCATCCTTTTTTAGTATCAGTCTATGCTATTATCTGCCCTGCTGCATGCCGCACAAAATCCAGAAATTATGTATAAACCCATTACATAGGCATGCTATTTGCTAGAATGATCAGGTGTTTTATTAGTTGAGACACACATTTTAATTGTCATATTTAGGTTTCAGCGCTGAGATAATCAGGAGCAATTAACAACCACTGGGATCAGAAGCGATTTCTTTTAAAAATGAGATCCTTCTTTCTGGTGCATATTTACATGACAGCTTAACCCAGAAACTGTGCAGTCATCTTGTGCAGCTGGCCCATCATATTGTGCTTCAGATGCTGAAGTTTACGTCAAGCATAATGAGCTTTTCCAGACTTTTTGCAGGAAAAAAAAAAAAGGTGTGGTTTCTAATTAAACTGTGTGACTTAGAGTGTTTGGGTTTTTTTAAATGCCTGCTAAAAAACAGAGGGCTTGATTCTCTCTATATTTACTTTTGGGCAGTAATAGTATAAATCCAGGGGTACAACACTGAGTAATGGCCTTTCTAATCAAGCCCCTGCTTGGTTATTGCATCCCAGTATTTGAGGCCCTGAAGATGTGATTTACTGGCACACAGTACGCAGTGAACAAACATCGTTATAATGCTTCAGATTTTATTCTCAGTTTAAGTGCCTGAGTTTATGTACCTCTCATTTGCCACTCCACGGAGGTACTCCTAGTTTTTGGACCTGGAGGTGGAATTTGTCTTTTAGTGAATGATAAAGACCTGAAAGTTGCACAAAATAAGTTGTATCATTAAATGTTGCAGAAGGCTTTCAGAGTCTGTAGTGGAACACTGTTGCTGCTGGTTTTATCCCTAAAACAAAACATATTTATTCAACAACTGCTTCCTATGCATTGCTGAATTTCAAAGAAGGAAGCCTATGTCCTTTTAAATGAGCATGTTTCCAAAGGTAAAAATAAGGCAGATCAAAATTCAGCCTCTGCCCGGGAAATGTTCAGAGTTCTCTCTCTCTGCCCAGCCTTTTCCTTGTCCTCCAGGGATATCTTAGATTCCACATAAAGTATTGATATTTTACAAAAAGAAAAGAGGAGTAAAAAAGCATAATCCTTAAATTTTCTATTGAAGATGTTGAGGAGACAGGGTCCCAGAGTGCTAAAAAGAGGTTAGGATTTTTTTTCTTAAGTAGATATGGCAGAAAAAAACTCACCAAGTTTGCAAAAATGAAAAGAACGTAGAGACAGTCCTGTCACAAAAAAAAAAAAAAATAATCAGGAGTATTGTGGTGAGATATTCTTTAAACGGACTGCTTAACTTTGCTTTATTTGGGCAAGGTAGTGTTAAAAGTATCTCTTCAGACTTCCTGCAAAAGTAAGAATTGGTTTCAGTTATTTAAGTTGAAATATCTGTACTACTTGCTTGGAATAGTGATGGAAGATGTCAAAGGGCATTCCTAAAGCTCAAACAAGCATTAATAGCACCTTCAATATTCTTGCACACAGATTTAAACTCTTCATTTGACATCTGTATGGAAGCCAGAAAACTTGGTCTTGGAACCATTCTTGCTCAGACCCTGGAGGGCGAAGAGAAGATCATTACACATACTCCTCGTCTGCTGACTTAAGTGGAATGAAATTATGTAGTCTTTAAAGCAATAGAAGCACCGTTTATAGTCGGGGCCCTGCGGCAGTATGACCCTTCTTACTCTAAGCTGTAGTTACTGACAATACCAGTATGAGACCCACGGCTTAGACTCCACCTTCTCTCCTCATTACAAATGACCTTCTTTGTAGTCCTGGACCCTCCATGTTTTTGATAGAGAAGCCACACAGCCAACCGCAGAGTGCAAGAAAGAAAGAAAGAAGAAGAAGAAAACATGACGTTTGCTGAAGGTGTATTTAAAAGTCATCCCCACATGTCAGTCAGACTAAAGCAGCCATTTCTTGTTCTGTGCCCAACCCACATACAACACGCTGAACGGCTTCCCACAAACACTTCCAGTTTAAAATATTAGGAAAAGATTAAAAATGCAGACTTGAGACTAGCAATTCATTTTCTTTCAGGTTATAAAAAACTTGTTTCCGTGAAAATATTCACTTTAGCTGTTGTTCATTCATCAGTGTCTGTCTTCTTTCATCTTTTGAGTTAAAGTTCAAGTGCATAAACAAAGCAGTGAGAGAACTCTGTCTTTTCTAAAGACTGGCTACAAGATTGTGCCTCCAGGGGTTTTAGTCTCGTACCTTTCACTCATAGAACAATCAGATAATCCACCTACCCCTAAAAAAATTCCCTGATCTTAGAGACTCAGTGATCACCTTCATCTAAGCAAAATTTACCCACAGGAGCCTGGTGGCACCAACTAAATGAAAAGTCAGGTTTAGACTTTTTTTAATTAATTTAAGCTAGCATTTTTATAACTGTTAGTGTCTTCAAGGTCTTCCTTTTTGTTCTCCAACCAAAGATACGTTGGCTCAGTTGTCTACAGTGCCAAGCAGGTAGTATTTGAGCTGACATTAATGGGAGGTGTAGACCTTCCAGACTTGCAAATTTAATCTTGCACTAGATATTTTAAATTTTTTAAAAATGTGACATTTTTGAAAAATTTTGCTTCAATTTGCAATCATATGGCTGTGAAAATGAGCTCTCCAAAATGTGAACTGACACTATGTTGAGGATTTTACAGTCAGAGAGGTACCCTAGGTCTTTAAGAAATAGCTTCTTTTAAGTTGAAATCTCTGAGTCGAATTATGAACTCTTACACAAAACACTATTAAACTAACCATAAAACAAGCAGCAACCAGGACCTTCTGGGTCTTCTGGGACTGTGAGGAGATCACGAAACAGAGACTGGAAACAAGTGCAATATTTACAGCATGAATTAGTGGGAGGTTCCATTACTCGGGTGGTTTTCAAGGTTCTCTATTCATGTTGACTCCGCCTAGGGTTTAGAAACTTTGGGAGGGGACTTCTATCACCCAACTTTATGTAATGTACAGTTTCTATCTAAGGTTTAATTTCTAGCTATACTCAAACTAGAAAAACAGGCTGTACCATAACATCTTTTCCCATGAATGTTAACTTCTCGCCAGTTCACTTGTACCTTAGAACTACAGCAGTTATCTTCTAAAAAAATCTTTTCTCCCTACATCCTGACCTCTCAAAAAACTTGAAAATTGACTTGTCTATAAGAGTTTTTACATATTTTCTGATTTCTTATGTTCCAAAGAATGGAGATATAGAACAGAGCTCTGGTATTATCTAAGAAGGACTGTATAAGACAAATTTCAATTGAGCAAATCCATTTTCCATCACCTGAATATCAGCTCTAAGATATTATGTTTCCAATAACATCTGTCCTTGACAGTATGCCATAAACAAATCATACTCCTGAGTACTTTCAGCCATTCATATACTCCTCCCACTGCTCTAGTCGACAAGATATTTGCTAAATTCAGAGAAGTCTGGATTTAAGATCTGGCTTTCCTGCTTTCGGTTCGCTATCTGCATTAAGATACACACCAGAAAACAGTAACCATTTCCAATGCTTTTTTGTAGTTCCAATGGGGAATTTATTTTATCGCTAATGGAAGAAGCTTTGTATGGAAAATAAGCCTTACATTACTACGTGCTTCAAGCTGTAAAAAGTGCTTGAGAGCTGTTTTGTTAACATGGCACACTGGCAGAAACTCAGGCTTTCAAAACAAGCTACAAAAGTAAACAAACCATGTAAAAGGTATAGCCTAAATATAGTAGATCTATTTCCATACTTAAGAGCCTTTATTTGCCACTACTTATAAGGATATAACTGTGAAATTCCCTTTAATGCTAATTTGAGACTATTGAATGTCTTGCTGTGCAGTTCCAAAGTTAAATCTCCAAGTACTGTGCTAATAATACACCCCAAGATCCATATCCACCCCAAGATCCATATCTTCTGATTGTATTGAACTGTTTTCTGCAATTAAATGATTTCCCTTAAGAAAGCCTAAAGCCTCTGAAGCGAGAGATGCTTTTATAGGTTGTATATAGGATGAGGAAATCTCAAATATTTAATGTCAGAAAGAGGACCTCATTATGGCCAGAGCCTGGGCTGAGTGTCTTATGCCTCAGAAAAAAGATTCTAAAATTTTCCCAGATTTTTAACAGCAGTGCTCAAACGTGCAAAAGAAGGTTAAGAAATCTGAACACCTTAATCATGAAATGTTATAGTTATCTGTAGAAGATGAGCCTGAAGTAATAGGAGCACTTACTGTAGAAAATGTTGTTATATTTTACTTTGTGAAATCTCCTGATGTCCCGTTGATGGGGGTGGGTAGGAGAGCCTGTGTAGCAATAGTGCACAAGGAAAGTGATGTGTTTGCTAAGCTGATCAATAGCATGATTAACTTGGCCAAGCAAAAGACTGATCAATCTTATTATTGATCAGCTTAGCAAACATATTAGTGTGCCTGTGTAGCATGGCTACACTGTGTCTATTAGTGTTTCATCAGGATATACATGCATCGAGTTATTCAAATGATCTTGCAACAGATGTGTACTGTTTGTCCAGAACCAAAGCAGAGATAAATTGATCACAGTCTCTTGCACAGAAGGCAGAAAACTGACATTAGATTTATACGTTCAAAAAAGTAGATTATTTAAATATAGAATGTAAAATAAATCTTCCCTTATCACATATTTTTTTTTTACTGAATCTCTATGACAGATAGTTGCATTTCTTAAAGCATTTCAATTCCTATTTTGACTTTTTTGGAAAACATCATGTCTTAGTTCAACAAAGACAAACAAAATAGTTCTCCTGTAATGCTTCCTGAATTCTAAAACATGCCAGATTTTTTTTCTCCAATGGCAATGTGGTTTTAAAAGCCATACTTTAAAAACTGACGTAGCCTACGGATACAAAAAAATTGAACTGGGATTGTATAAGTGACTTGGTGTTATCCAGCTGGATTCAGATCTAATCAATCAGCTCTTGTTCAAGGTTAGATGTCTGTGAAGATTCATTTTTTAAATCAACTTGAGTATTTGTTTGTTTGCTGCTAAAAGAGGACTCCAAAAGGTTTGTCTTTCAGAGGATAAATTTTAAATGCATTGTGGAACGATTTATATGTATTTCCATAACTGAAAGGATTTATAGTTTTAGATGTGCTATATCTACCCTGCTGATTATCAGTCTTTTTCTGTTATCTCTCTCTATCTTTGTCTTTCAGTTTGTCTGTCTCTTTCTGAATAAATTCAGTCTTCATGGAACACCTCTGGATTCAGTAAAATTAAATAAAGAGTGAATTTTTCTTTCAGTGACTTATTTATAGTGAACTTGAAGTAACTCAGAAAGTTGTTGCATTTTCGTAACTCTCTGTTCTTTGCTTCTTTTCAGCAGTTACCACATATTATGTCCAGGACTAGTTTTGGAAACATATATAGGTAACTGCAGAGAAATTCACATCATTAAGGCTTAGTTATGGCATTACAAGTCACACTCCTTCTCTGAACATCTGAGGGCAGGGTAGGATCCCTGGTTTCATAACAAGCTGGTTATTACAATTACTAGCAATGCTTAGACACTCACACAGTGTCTGAAAACCTGAAATAACTTCACTGATACTAATTCAGAACAAATATTGATTTCCATATGTAAATCCCAGAGTAAAGGTTCCTGGCAACAGGTCGACCATGAAGGAAGAGTGCAATACTCACGATGCCACAAGAACTCGTAACCAAAGTGCAGCCACAAATGAAAGATGATGGTGACAAGAAGATATGTTCAGGTTAGGTAGCAGACACAGCAGTCCAGCGTATCACCTGCCAGTCAGTCTTTCTGGACAAATGTATATTAACGCTAAGCTAAACTCTAACATGGCCTTTTCCTCAGTTTTTTTTTTTTTTCTGTAGGATTGTATGAGGTATTGTAATCACCCTCATGGAGGACAGAAAAGGGGAAAGGCGCAAATACCTCTGAGATATGCCTTTTCTTGCTCATACAGAATTGTGCCACTGTGCATGAAAACCAAGTTTTTGTCTTCAAAGGATTCACTTTATGTTTTTGCCATCTGAGTCTTGCCTTTAAACTTCTGCATCAGAGAGCAAATCCATTATATCTCTTAAGGATTCTATTATGGATTTATGCCAACTCTCTTTACATGTTTGAAATACTTTTTTCTGATAATGATATGTATTCGACTGTATCCTAGAATTTCAATACCTTATTTAGGGATGTGGAAACATATTTTAAAACCTTTCTTTTCAGTTCCGCTGTTGCTCATATGTGTTATTTACATTTACATGTGTCCTGAACAGCCCATCCACATTTCCATTATTTCTTTCCAGCTGGTACTTTATTTCAACTTCTTTAAAGTCAGAGTCTGGCAGTCTTTCCATCCATCATTGTCTAAGAGCTCTTAATTTGGCTACAGAGAGTGTGAAAGCAGGGTAGAATGCATTGCTAAGTCACAAATATAGGATCAGACAAGCCTTTGCTAAGTCTCTCAGTAATTATTAGAGCTCTTTGAAACCTGCTGGCTTCAGTTTGAATGACTTTGGGTGAAAATTACTGAGGCTCAGTTTGTACATTTTCAAGACCTCTAGCTTTCACATCGCATTCTGAATTAACATGGAACCAAAAACTCAGGTGAGATGCTCTGAATGCCTGAAAGAGTTACCATACTGTTGCACAATACTCCCTCGTATCTCTCAGCCTCAGAAAAGATAAAAGCCATTGACAGAAGCAGCAGCACAAATTAAGAAAATGCTACGATTCTCAGAACCTGAAAGGGCAGAAACAGAGAAGTCACCTGGACACGAAGAGCTACCTTACTTAAACAGGATCACAGGAAGGATCATACCCATCCTGTACCTGAGTGGTACTGGAGGTTCAGCCACACAGCAATGCTGCCCTGAAGACTTTAGCAAAGAATATTGCAAAAGGCTATCCACTTTCTGAGGTAGATGTTTCCTCATACAAACTTGCAAACACCCACTGAGAGACCCACTGTGATCTTTTGTGCCAGGAAGTGAAAGACAGGGTTTTTTGAGCATGAAAAGCACAGGTTAAAGAAATCCAATTCAGATTTGAATGCTTGAAGTCTGCTGTAATTGAAACCTGTCCTATTCCTCCCCCAGATGCTGACTCTTTGCTTATGCTACATGCTGCAAATGCCCACGGTGCTGCAAAGCTGAAGACAGTTTCCCAGATGGGTGAGAGTAATGCTAACTTAAGGAACATTTCTCTGATATTTTTTTTCTTTCTTGTGTAGCCTTTACCCTGTTAATTTTATTTTACCTTGAAGAAAATACAACATTTTTGTCATATTCATGGACCATTTAAAATATGATGGTACTACATCAAATACACCGCTGGATAAACATTGACTCCTTAATTCCGAGCACTTGAACAGTGACATTTTTTCTCATCATGCGACAGACATGAAGTCCAGTTCTTGAAAGTTTTCAGCAGGCATGTTTGCATGGATGGATAAAAACAGAGCCAGCCTCAAGGTCCCCTTTTTTTAGCCTGGCCAGACAAAAGTCAAATTTAGTCCAGAATAGAGGCATTAGCACAGAGCAGTCTAAGCCATATGCCTCATCTTTCAGCAGAGTATATTAGCTTGGATGCAGTGACTCATGAAAGCATGTGTAGGTCATACTAAATTCATTGGGCAGATTCGGGTGATTATCTTCTATTACAATATTAAAAGGTTTAGTCCTGATTTAACTGCTCTGTTTGGTATAATTTTTAGATTCTCTCCTTTCTTCAAGGATTTTTTTCCTTATTGAGGTTCATTTTGCCATTGACATGACCTGGCAACAGACAACAAAACAGCAAGAACAGGCACTGAATTACATTGCTAAGCATCTTCACTGAGGGAGTAGAAAATGGGTGTCAAATGCTCACACCAACACAAGCAGCTATTGAGATCAATACTGAATTTCAGACTGAGATTTGTACTCATCTGACTTTTTTTTTTTTAAACACTAAAAATTATGTTGAAGACGGCTGGTTTTATGGGAACACCATAATATGACCTAAGCCTCAGTGGCAACATTTAACAATTCTGATCTCCAGGTGCTTTTCTGACATTATCTGAAAGTTTTTCCATGTGACTACAAATGGTGGATACTCAAATTAAAAAACATCACTACAGATGTTAGAATTCTCTTTCTTAGCTCCTTCAATCTTTGTCAGCTTACTCTACACCTAATGTTTAGGGCCTTTTAGTGGACTTAATAATATACGAAGAAATTCTAACCATACTACTCAGTATTACTGAAATTCAGAAAGGCTTTTCCTTCCACCTTTTTCCTAAAATGCTTATGTAATTTTCTTTTTGCTTTATATTGAAGAATATCGGTATCCATGAGCTAGAACTCTTTCTTTTCAATATTTTGTCTAATACTGTAGTTTGTAACACTTTTATTTCCTGAAACAGAAACAGGCTTATCGCCCTCTCTCTTTTCTTAGTATCCAGGGTGTAATGACCTAAAGCTCTAGTCATCCTCACAGTAGTGATAAAACTCCATATAATCATGAACAAAACCAACCAACTATTTTCAATCATATTATATGGTTGTTTCTCATAGTTGTTGCTCTGTTCTCCTGCCACAGAAAGGATTTCTATTTTTATTTTCTACACATACTTTTCTCTTCCTTTCAAACAGAGCACTGAGCTTTATAATGGCCCCTAGTTCATCAGCTTCATAGACACCATTCCACATCATACACTTGATTCTGACTCAAGTGACTATGACTTCACCCCATCTGAAGTGGTCCTAGCACTGTATTTCTTCTCTGGTATCATTCCTATTATGGCCCGGATAATTGCTTCGGTTCAAGTAGAGATATGACATACCAGCGTAAGGAATTCTCATTAGGTATGGATAAGCTGTGACATATTCTAAACTAATCAAATACAATGAATCTGCAAAATCACAACTGGATTTTTGCCAACTTTTCTGTAACGTTTGTATTTTATCTGTCTAACTTTTTTTACCATAACTTCTTGTTACAAGTTAATGTATATTTGAGTATACTTGATAGCTGGAAACAACTTTCTGAGGTTCATCCATGAAAGGACAAGGATTTAACTCATACACAAATGTGAATACAAATCACATTACACTGGTTAACTGTTAAGTTTGCTTAAGAAATCCCAGCGCATAGAGGATCAAAAAGGCTGACACAATGATATTTACAAGAATTTATAACAAGCTTGCACTTGGTACAATTTACCTCAGTGCATACAAGGTCAAAGCAAACTGTTAGAATGCGATACTATCCCGAAATTCAGTATTCACAATATGACAACTTGCTACCCATGCTATCTTTATTCCAGTCAAAAATTAGCATGTACAAAGTGTGTATAATCTCATTTTTTGTCTCTAAAGATTATTTCTCTGCCTTTTTTGATCACTTATTAATATAAAAAAAATATTGGTTTTTTTCGTTGTTCTTATACTCCACTTTATTCTGATTCAAGTGCATTGATTTTTCTTTAAACAATCACTTAGGTTATATTGCATAGAAGCATATGGCTTCTGAGTATACAGCCAGCCAAACCAGTCAATTTCCTTTCAGCCAATTTTTTGCTTCCATGTTATATACCAAAAGAAATTAAAATTAAAAAGACCAAAGTAAGATTAATTGTAATTGCCTCACACTTTACTCCCACTCTTTACCACCTTAAAAAGCTGGCTGGTACTATGCATTCACATAGTCCCCAATTAAACAGCTACAGTCTAAACAGGTGAAGAAAATTGTCTCTACTTTGCTCCTGAAAAAGGCACAGATACAAAACCTAGCCAAGATTCTTCAGAATGTCACTGACAGGGCCAAGAATAGAACACCAATCTTCTAAATATCTATTTTGTACCTCACACAGAAAATTATCCAGAAAAAAAGAGGTCTGTTTTCATTTAAGTATTATTATAACCACCTAGTGTATGTTCTGGCAAACCTAACTCTGCCAGGCAAAATAACTTTTTTGGCATGCCTCAGTTTTAATGTGATTTTCTGAGTAAAAAAATCTGATTGATACATCTGTATTGACAAAGCCTTCTGAGAAACTCTATGGAACTCATCCATCTGATGTGATTATTCAAGTTTTGTACTCTACAATTAGAGAGCAGCAGGTCATCCCATCAGAAAAAAAATGATTGGAAAAAATGTAAATAAAACTTTTTTTTGCAAAGAAAGATGGTGGATTTTGTACAAGGAAAATGTCAGGTTTCAGCCACCCACCATAAGATGGTCAGACAGAACATGGTGCACTGTGTGGTTCATATGTTCAGCTGTGCTTACTCTGAACTGGATGCGGAAATCTATAAAAAGCAATCTGGCAACTAATTTTATGATAGCTAAATTGTCATACTTGCACAAGTATGGCCATTTCTACCTATGGTAACAAATTCTGCAATAGGATGTCTGTCTGGAAGGAATCATGGGTAGTAGGGAAGCATAGCATTTAGGAGCTTTGTTTGATTGCTTTTGAAGAGTTTTGGGTGATGCAATAGTTGATAAGAAGAGATATTTTCCATGAAACTTAGAAATCATTCATAAGCATCCTTATTTCACTCTGAAATAACACATGGATTTTAACACATGACCATCAGAATGTGTTAAAATGCAGTTTAAGTTACGTGAACCACCATTCTGTTTTTTCCCTTGTTACTTTCTTGTACTTTATCTGCAGTTAACAGAACTTTTTGACTGCCTTAATTCAGGTAATCTAGCTGAAAGTGCCATGTTTCGAATCCTAAAGACAAAACCCAAGAGTTCCTGCACTGACAATATAGGCAGAACCAAGTCTGTACATCTTCTCAACCTTACGCTGCTCTTTCATGATGCACGTAACTGGGCGAATAATATGCTTCTCTGCATCTGCAGGCAGACATCTTGGAATGACACAGTCTTGCCTTAGACCTGAGACCTTCCTCGTGAAGAAAAATGATCCCAACCAGCCGCTTACACTGAGCCTGTTACATTCACTCTCTCCTTACGGTAGTGTAAAGCTCTATTTATCTGATCACATATGGGTTAGCTCTTAGGTATATTCTTGTCAGATGGGGCTTACTTTCCTTAAACACAACCGGCATTATCGGCAGCTTGTATCCTGACTGAGTTTCTCTCCCTTGCTGTTGTTTTCCTCTCTTCCCGCCCCTGAATATCAGTGTTGCCAACAAGTTATTGACACCAACTACCAAACGGTTTTAAAATGCTACCAGCCACAGACACATTAAAGCACACATAAACAGTGTAAAAGTAGTGAACCCAGCATATAATTTGACAAATACTTATATATTTGCACATGTGTTTCTGGGTGTGTGTATCTATATATATACATAGATATAAACATTCACACAAATAAATGCAAATGTATGTTTAGATGCATGCACACAATCATATACAGGCGCAAGTTAACAGAAATGACAAGTCAAGGCTACATAATTTTAACTCAAAGTTACTGCTTTCTCTACTAGAAGGCAAAGAAATGTTTACATTGATCACAAAGGGCCATGACCTAAAGTCATCATCTGGCTTTCAATAATAGTTTAAGTTGTACTGGGCTTGACAGGGCAGCTAAACACAGTAGTGAGGATCTACATTCAGAGTCATGCACATGCTAGCTCCATGACCACCGGTTAGCTGAGGATTATTAATCACAATAAGGAGAACTAATGGGTACGTGGAGAGGGACTTCTTGTGTCTCGGTGGGTGGAATCATGACAGAGCTGTCAGGAGACGCTTAGTATGAGAACGAGTGTAGAGTTGTTTCAGGCAAATAGTTCGTATCGCTGCTTTAAACTGCTCATGAAAGTCACTGCACATAACAGAGAACGAAGTGCTTAAGCAGTGGCACCAGAAACTTCAGGGATTTGCTTAAAATTCAGCGTGCATATTCCTAACAATCCAGTACATGTCTTTAAAATTTCAATGCACATCTGTGGGTGAATGCATGTTTTTTAAAGCTCTGCTTCACATTGTCCTAAGGTTCTCCACAAATGGTATTAATGTTAATGAGATCTCTATAGTCCTACAAAAGAGGTCATTGAGCATTACGTTTCATGCAGCCATATCATTGGGTTTCAGGTTGTGCAGTGGTAAGCCCTAAGAGATTGCCATTGTAGAAAGAGAATTGACTGAAACACAAAAGATCTGCAATTTGGTTGAAATCAAATTTCAAACAGTTCAGATTTTTAACCAACACTCCCGCAAGTTAATTTTCTGGAACAATTTTTTTGTCCTTCTTCGCTTTGAGATGATTCAGTTCTCCAGATCTCTGAGAAGCTACCGTAGTCCAGGGCATCTCTCATTTCTCCATATTATGGAGCTCATTTCACTGTGTGCTAGTAATGAAAAACAGCTCAAGACAGCTCTTCTGTTCTGAAAACAAGAATTCAGGAAGAATGAGGAATGTCCCCAGATGTTTCTAAAATCAAGGCCTGGATGTAAGCAGAAAAATAGGGGCCATTTCCTTGGTGTGGACAAAGTCAGCTATGTACAAAAGCACTCAAAACAGTTGTCAATAACATTGTGTTAATATAGCTGGGGGAGGGGGGCGGAGCAAAAAGCAAAAAAAAAAAAAAGCTTTATTCTCTTTTTTAATAGTCAACCTGCAATGTGTACTACCTAAGAGCAAACTAAAAGACACCTCAGTAAAGACACGCACTGGGAATTATCACAGATTCAGACAAGATGCATTATGGGAGAAGGCAGTGGAAAATGGGAAAATGAGTCAAGGCGTCCTTTACAAGCACACCAGTTAGAATGGTGAAAGTAAACTGTAAGGTGAAAATATTCTTTAAATTCTAAACTAGAATTGGGTATACGGGAGGAAAATATGAATATGGTTTGTCTAGCAGCAACAGTAAATAATGTCCTCTGTCCTCCTTACGCCGCCAGGAACACCTGCTGGCACAGCTTTCTGCATTTCAGAAATGTCTACGGTTTAGTTTAGGAGATCTAAATAAAGGGTTCACCTGAGCACCAAGTTCCTGAGTTACCACATTTTATTTTGCTTCTATAAAAAAATAACCTTTCAGGACCTGGCTTCACTTATAGGGAGCAACTCATTTTTTTCCTTACCTTTCTTTGCTTTCATTATGAATTCTTTTTTTTTTCCTCCTCTCAGTCTTTTGTAAATAAGCTGTACACGGCCTTTAGCAGCTGCCATTAGCAGTGCGATACGTTCAGAGATTTGTTATGATGATACACAGCGCGGTTCTTAAAACCGTTTTGCTTTTGAGCGTACACGAGCCCTTTTGCTTTCCTGCCCGTTATTTTCCCGAAGCCCTTCCCGCTCCCGCTGCCCGCCCGGCGGTCGGTACATCTTGGCAGCGCGGAAAAAAAAGAAAAGCTACGACAACGCCTGAGCAGCTGAAGCTCTCACATGAATAAAGCACTTAAGACGAAGACTGTATAATTAAGTGAAGACTTGCACTCAAGCCTCCCCTTGCAGCGAGGCGGTTATTAAGAGGAGGGAAACCCGCGATCATTACCCAGCAAAGAGTACGATGACTGGCTGCTCGGTGTCAGGCCTCCGGTGGCCGGCTTTGTCACCGGCGCGGAAAGGAGAGTTCACTTTCTGTCAAAACTGGCTTTGCCAAATGTTATCATTTTAAATGCCGTGAAAGAGAGGGAGCTGGGCCTAGGGGTATACACAGCCCCATATGCTGGTGACAGTGATACAAGTGTAATTCTAGACTATTAGAGTGACACATAAGATCATTTCTGCCCCAGAACATGAGACAGCTGAGGGGATTATGCAGGACAGGCTGTCACGCAATAAAATTTTCAGAAATCTGTTAACCCCAGCTCAGACCCAGTGAATATTTTATTGCTTAACACTGAGAAAAAGTATATTTATTAACTATAGAAAGATATAGCCGAGAGGCTGGGCAGATGAAAGGTTACAGGAAAACGAACTCGCTTGATATCCTACCATAAAAAAGTAGCGGTGTGATCGTGGAGCTAAGGAGAAGGAAAAAGAGCCTCACTGATCCGTATTTGCATCTGAGATAGAAATCACAGATAAAAGATACGACAGTGAAATTAAAAAGAAGAATTCTATATGCTCCCGCAGTGTACAGTGGTCGCTACAGCACACGGAGGATATCATATGCAAACCTGATGTTCAAAATTTCTCGAAGCCGATTAGGCTCAGGGACACCTAGGCGAGATAGCATTCCAAATGAAATGTGCATAAATTGGGGGCTTAAAGCACAGTGCATTCTGTTAGCTCAACTATATTCTTCCAGAAGAAAACACTGACTTTTTTCCAGAAATCTAGTAATATTTTGTTATACTGAAATAACAACATTTTCTGTCTTGCTAGGAGTGCGTATTAGCCAAACCCTGATTAAAATTCATAGAAAGCAACACAAAGAATGCACAAGGAGCCTGACTACCAGGTTATTATTCAGCCACTATATAATGTTTGCATTATCGCTCCGCTAGCTATACAAAGGTATAAAAATACATGTGCACAATTAAAGCTACTATTTAAAGCTCTTTGTTTCATTTGATGTGTAAGTACTTTTCACAGAAACTGGAGTTGTGTTCATAACCTGAGGTTTCCGTTCAACATTTAAATGTTCCTTGATAGAAGGTAAGTAGCAAACGCAATTGTTAAGGAACTTTTTTCCCATTAAGTGAGTGAAATATATAGTAAACAACAACTATGATGAAGAATTAGTGTGTCAGCTGGTTCCTCCTGAATGAAAAAGTAAGAATAGGCTTCAATACAAGATTTCAGAAATCATTTAAGAAAAGCCATTGCTACATGTATTATTAATATTTGTATTAAAAACATTCCAAAGTTAGCCTACACAGTTTAATGTAAGTGTCTATGATTACAAGAGACAGCATTCGCCCAACAATGTCACAAAGGTCAGTAGGAAAAAAATAACATGATATGCTTTTTGAAAACTCCCAACATCTGAATACTGTGTCCAGGGTGTAAGAGGAGCCCATGGGGGTGCACTTGGAGAACAAAAGCAACCCTTCTGCTAATTGACTGAAAAATTAGCCAGGTCCCCCTGTGGGAAGCACACAAGACAGCAGCAGATGGAGACAGCTCGGACACCGTGGTAAAAAAAGCTCCTCAAAACCTGCTGTGAATCTGCCTGCAATTATGGGTCACAACACTTCTCTTGTTTAACAGAACACAAGCAAGACAAACAGAGGACGTGAACGCTGGGAAGGTCATAAACTGACTGTAAATCTATTATTTTAGACAAGAAGCACCTGAAGTTCCTTAAAGTGGTCTAAGTTATGTGTTATTTAATGAGGTAAGTTAAACAGCTCCTTGTCAGTGGTGCAGTGAAAGGCTGTTCTGTGTTTGTTTATTCTCTGATTTACTCTTTTTCCCCTTGTTTTGGTTTTTTATAGCATAACTTTTTTCATCCCCAGAATTATGGTTAGCATACTGGTGATTCTGGCTTAATAGGTGGATAGATGACTGAAAGATAGGCTGCCAATCCAACATTAAAGAGGGCCTTTTGTCAGTTTGTGGGAAACAGATGTATAAATGTTTACTTTTGATACCTGAGCCCTTTATCACTGTCATTTCAATCTTATCTTTATCATGGTTTCTTTTAATTCTAAAATTCTCTAATTATAATTTCTGTGAATCAACTCTAGGTACAAAAAAATCACAAATATAAAAATGAAGAGTCCACTTTACCATTCTCACATACAAAACTGATGAAATTATTATTTTGGTCTGAAATATTGAAACTTTTATTTTTATTAGAAATACAAAGAACTCTTTCCAAAGTAATTGAAATGGGTTATATTTATTTGTATGGTTTCATTCAAAGACATTTTATTTTCTTGATGCATTTGAAAGAGCAAGTCCTCTACCTGGTTCTTATTTCATAAAGAGTATCATCGTTACGCTCCAAAAAGGCAAAATCAGGGATGAGAGAGGATTGTAGGGGATTAACCATTCATAAAATCTAAACAGGAAGACATTCATAGTCAGTCATTATGAATAATTGATGCAAAATAAATACAATAATGAACATGATAATGAATAAGCCAGTGTAAACATCCGGCTTAAAGTCCGTAAGTAAAATACTTCATTTTATTTCACATTATTTTCCTTCAATTCCCTTATATGATGCTGTCATCCAAATTAATATGCAGCTTCATTACCAATCTCTATTCTTTTGAATCTCATCACCTTCAATGATAGACTTGGGATAACATCCAGGCCCTATTGAAATTAATGTATATAGTCCATATAAGTGAATTCTTATGTCTCTGGAGAGCTTCGTTCCAGGTATTATTGCTTCGCCCATGTATAGGCCCCCACTCCTTTGTGTAGGCCTCGAGGATCAAAGCCTGAGGACCTGATGCTGTAGTTGCACAAGGGTGGTTCCACTTTATTCAGAAGTCATTCCTGCCGTTTACTTGTGTGGATAAACACAGGAACACACGAAAATATAGGGCAAGAACTTCACAGGGCTTAGAAAAGGAGCTTTTATCTGCAAGTAGTTTCCCTTCCTGGTTTTACACATGGGTTAACTCTCTAGGGCATTGTAACATATATTGCTTTATCTACAACAAGTACATAATAACAGTTATTTTCCATTTCCCAGGCTTTTTGGATCACCTCTTCAAAAGCACAGTATGCTTATTTACACTTTTTGCTTCAGCTTTTCATTCTCCACTGCTGAAATCGATGGCCTCGTTCCAGGGAACCCAAGTGCGTGGCACTGACATTGGCAAGCACGGAGCAGTGCAATCATTCTGACCAAAACAGATTTTGCTCAGAACCACAGTCATTCATTTGCTTGTACTAAAAAGGTTTTTTCTGTTTTCTGCATATCTCATGTGCAGGTGGTTTATTTTGTACTTGTTAGATAGCAAAATTTTTAACCAGTTGCCTACAGATCCTGAAAAGAGGAAAAGTACGTGCCCTCTGGTCTATGTTCTGTACCTGAGGAGACGCTGAATAGATTTATTTTTCCCCACAAATTTTGAAAAAATAACAATACTTGATAAGATAACAATATGAAATACAATACAACAATATGAAATATTGATATCTTGATAAGATTGTTATATTGATAACATAACAACATGAAAGTGCTATGCTGATAATGTTAGAAAATTATGTTCTTTATTAAAGCAGAAAATAAGAAGAGCTTGTAAGATAATTAGAAGGTTTTCCTACTGTGAGAGGCGTCTCCAGTCATCACTTTCTGTAATGCAAAGCTTTTCCAGTTTATAGATACTCTGCCAAAAACCGCACAAGTATTTCTTTTTTAAACACCTGTAGAGTGGAAACTGTATTACCTACTTCATCGCATACAATCTGTCTCTATGAGGTGAGAGACACTGCAACTTTCTTATTTGTATTCCTTTGTGAGCACCAGAACCGTAGGAAGTCTTGGAAGAAAACATGAACCCTCAACACTAGATCCCGTTTGGAAGAAAATGTTTCCACTATGAAAGTGACTCAATGTATTCTTGTTCCCACTGCAAACCAAACCAAAGTGGCTTTTAAACTCTTGAGGTTAAAGCACTAATTTGGTACTGACTCTGTGTCAGCTCTGATTCAGACTTCCAGTGGCAAGTATCTTAGTTGTTTATTGCATTAAATTCTCCATCTATAAAATGGGGACAAGACACACTGCTGGTTATGAGGGTCACAAGAATAAAAGTAAGCAGTTTTGTGCCACGTTGAATTGCTATATCCACTATTATCACCAGAAAAAAAAACCAAACAAACACCTGCAAGTGATACTTGGTCCTTTTACCCATGAAATACATAACGTAATGCTTAATACAAGCATTGGTAGCTTTCTCTTTGGTGTAGTTATGATGCTCAAGGTGACCCTAAGTACTGTGCAGGTGTTGAGGAGTAAGACTGTACCCTATCCTCTGTTGACTGATAGTTATCCAATGGCACTGGGTATACAAAAGAGGAAAACTCCAGATGTGCAGTTATACAACTCTGAGTCACATGTTGCTCATGGAAATCTCAGGTTGCAAATTCATAGTAATTCAAATTTTGAGTTTTGTTGTTTTTTCCCCTGGAAAGCTCACTCTGCACATATAATAATATAATATTCATCCATGCATGGGGATTAAATAGGGTTTTTACTTGTAGTATTGGTGGGTAGCAAGATTAATACAGAAGTGGTTTGCTTGATTTATGATGTTACTAAAATGCATGGTGTTTTCCTATTATGCATCTAATCTAAACCAGTGATAATCTAGTTTATACTCCAAAATTCAACTTTTCTTCTTTGTGTTAAAGTATGTCAGTGTGCTAATTCAGGGAGACTGAAGCTTTCAGTGAAATTGCTGATAAATACCACCAAATTCCTCTTCAGTCTTAAAGTGAAAAAGACAGAAGAGGAGCAATTGTTGAATCCACAACAAAAGTAAACCCACAACCTGAAAGTAAAACTTCTGAATACAGTGCCACGGGTCTTCAAATAAGAGCTTTGGGGGGGAAAGAAAAAAAAAAAAAAGGCTATTTCTGCTCTTCTTTTGTGAATGGGAAGTGGCATTGCTATTTACAGAGCAAGTGATGAGGTTGTGAAATGAATATGGAATCACTCTTCAGTGTGCTAACTGCAGGCTTCTCTTTCTAAACAAGAACATTTCCCTTTTGTTTTTCCATCTATAAAGGATGTGTACTGGCTAAGTGGAATCACTGAAGCAAGTTGTAAATGAGAAAACGCATGAAAGAGAAGTGATGATCAGTGTACAAAAAGCAAAGCAAACCGAAAAGAATTAGTGCAGTGCAATGTCTGCACTGCCATGAAGGGCAGTCATTGCTATGTTGTGCTGCATTATGCAGCCATTGCTGCATTATGTCAAGAAAAAAACAGCAGTTCTGGGTAGACAAATCATCAGTACATGATGTCATGCAGTTGCTGTGATGCTGTCATTTTCATGCTACTCTGCACAACTACAGCTGTCCCAGGCTTTACCATCCAAGGTCTGCAGTAGAAGCAGTAGTTTGCCATGTTCTCAATGCGGTCACTCTTATCTTATGCAGTGAATAAATACATTGTTTATGGTCTCAAACTGGAAGAAGGTAGATTTAGATTAGATATTAGGAAGAAATTTTTCACTTTGAGGGTGGTAAGACACCAGAACAGGTTACCCAGGGAAGTTGTGGAAGCTCCATCCCTGGAGGTGTTCAAGGCCAGGCTGGATGGGGTTTTAAGCAGCCTGGTCTAGTGGGAGGTGTCCCTGCCCATAGCAGGGGGGTTGGAACTTGATGATCTTCAAGGTCCTTTCCAACCTAAACCATCCTATGGTTCTATGAATATAGCTTGTGTTCCTGTGTTATGCCATCTGTCCAACCAGCAATGTGCTACCAGTTAGGGTACGCTGTACTTTACAATTCCTGCTGCAGACTCCACTTTGCTGTATGTTCTGTCACACACAGTCTGCTGCACTTTGCTGTGGCAGATATCTGGACCATCGCATTGTGTCGTTCCTCCCAGACTTTGTTGTGAAGCCTGTGCTTGCTGGGCTGCGCAGGTAACGGGACGCTATGGCTATACTATTTGCTGTACATTACATGCACAGGCATGCAATGTAAATTATCCCCAAAGAACGACAAGGACATGAAATGGCATGAATGAAGTAGGTCACATTCTTTCATCCAGAAGATGTCTTTGCCCACAAACAAGTAGCACAATGTATCAAGAAAATGCTTTGGAAGAGATATGTGTCTAGACAATCTTTTACCTTTAGTGTCCTCATGGTTTTCCAGGCTCAAGCAACCTTGCTTAAGAACAACTACAGAACAAGTTCTGAAAACTGGTATTTTGAGACTGTAAAAGTTTCATTATGGCTGCAAAATATTTTACAAACACTGCTTTCTGAGATTCTGACTCCAGTTACCAGTTCTTTTTCAGAACTTTTTATTCTGATGCTTTATTCTCTCAAAATGTAAAAAGTTATATGCCTTCTCTAAATCTTTCTGTTATATTAGTTTAGTCTTACCTTTTCCCAGACTTACCGAGAACAGAGAAAAATCAATTAGGATCTCCTGTGGAAGACTGATGGTTGATACCAGTGCAGGCAGCAAGAATGAAATCATGCTGAAGACAGTATTTATGATGCAGAGTGTTTTAGCCTTTGCTCGGGGGTTTTGTCTCCTATGTGCCCACTGAGTGCTTTTAGGCTTCTAGTTGAATAGAAGTGTTCGACCTCGATGAAAAAACAAGCCTACCATCAAAACTGCAAGAAGCTTATGAATTAACATTCTCAGGACTTTCAAGGACTGTTCTTTGAGATGAAAGACATGTCAGAGGTGGAAAACTCCTGTCCAGTTCTGAGGATCTATAAAGTCTGTGTGAATCACGAGGGATGACACTGCTACACAGCCTTCTGGGAAGCATGTCAGTCTCTCCTCTTCTCTTACCATTTCCCTTCCCCAGCAGCTTCTTGGCTTCATGACCCTGTCACCAGGTTCTGAATGTGGCATTACAGCGTTCACTGTTTTGGCAATCGGTTTCCATCACACAGCACAGACCGATTAGAAGAGGTAGTCTAATTCAGTGGCATACCAAAACCCTATTGTTAATTGTTCAGTCTCCACTAACTCAGTGAATGTCTCCCAAGGCTTGCGTGAAAGAGAAATTAAAATCATAGCAGCCCTTTTTTGATACCCTTTCTGAAAGCATGCTCAGACTTTCTGGACTACCACCTCTTAAAACGACCACCTGAGGAATACATAAAATATATTTAAACTTTTTTTATGAAAGACATTTCTCCAGACTGCATCTCTTCTCTGATTCTTACAAAAAAAAATTAAAATCCTGTGCATTAATAACTGACACGTGAAGACAGATTATTTGCGATTGGATTGATTTATGATATAAGGATTTAAGTATGTCTCCAGGGCAACTGCTCTTTGCCTGTGGATTCTTTCTGTGATTCCATAAGGGCAGCACCACAAAGTCTTTGTAGGAACCTTATTTTCATCCGTATTAATGGAAGTTCAGTGCTTAAACACACCCCATTTGCTGCTTCTGGAAAATGCACAGCCATACCACTAATCTTCACAATGGAACTCAGTAACATGTTTTGACACACAATACTGTAGGAATCAGTCATTGGGTCCCAAAAAAATTGGCAATCCAGAGAATTTTGTTGTGCTAATGACTAAGAGACTATAGCAGACTCCATCAATTAGAGAACAAGTCTTTTGCTCTAAATTAACACAAGAGCCAAAGGGGAAAAAATAAACAAAAAACTCAAACTGTGAAAACATCATTGAAACCAAAATTTAAAAAATCAGTTAGTGCAATGACATCATAATTCATAACTCTTCTCAAAGTTGGACAACATTTTCAAAGATTTTAGATCAAAATATATGGATAAAGTAAAAATTGGGTTGCAGATTCTAGTAGGGCACACTTCATTGAACAAGTCTTAATAACTGCTAATATAAATATGTGAGAAAGCATATATGTGTGTATGTACACATATGCTTGTCAGTATTTTGGTCTCTAGGCCTGACCAAAATCAGGCATTTAGAGGTCTGCCCATTTCTAATCCACAAAATAATGGAAATATGTCGCTAAGACTGCCATCCTTATCTCTTTCCATTGCACTTATTGTAGCATATGTGGCATGTAACATCAATCTCAAACTCCTGTAATGTCAAAATACAAGAGTATGATCTAAGCCTGAAGTGAAAGCCTTAGCTGATGCTCTTACTTTGGATTATTTTCCTTACTTTAAATCCTGTGGATTTAGTGCATAGGTTTGGGGGCTTTTTTTTTTACACCCACATGTCCACTGTATAAATAAATATCAATATTCTTATTGTAATATCAAACAAATAAATAAAATGCACAAAAGCCAAATTTATTAAAGCAACTTTAATATAACTACATTACATATTTGTGGTACGGTCTAACCTTGCATTTCTGACTGTCTAGTAGTTTTCCTCACCTGGGCCAGGTTATGTATTGGCCATGTATTGATTCACAGAAAGAAATGTGTTCTGGACATTCTATTCTTCTGGTTACTTATTTATCTGAAAGAAAATTACCATTTGGAAGCACCTTTAAGACTTCAAAATTCAAGTTGCTTCACTAGGCTACAGAACTGTAAAGTTAGCATAAGTTTGACCTTTCTCTCAGAATCAGTCCTGCCACTCATAAGAATTGTCCAGGCTCAGGAGCTCACTGGAGGCAGAAAACCCATGCCTAGAGTCTTAACACTTGTCCCAACTCAATAACTTAGGCTGTGATGACAGAGTAGAAGCAATTCCAGAGTATCATGCTTGGCATATGACCAGTCCACTTCAACGGAAGACCATTCTGAAAACTTAGTGATCATTACTGAAAGAGTTGTGCATGACCTTTGAAGGAACCATTAGCATATTTCCTATGCCCAAGCTTACATTTTCCTAAGCATAGTATGAATAATCAGCAAGTCAGGAATGTGGATGAAATGTTTTAATTTGAAGGAAAAAAAATCAGCAAAATTTTGTGTTACCGATAGTATTCTGACCTACTGATCTACCAAGAAGCACAAAAAAAGCTGAGAAGAAGCTTTCAAGGCCAGGCTGGATGGGGCTTTGAACATCCTGGTCCAGTGAGAAATGTCCCGGCCCTTGGCAGGGGGGTTGGAACTAGATGATCTTTAAGGTCCTTTCCAACCTAAACCATTCTATGATTCTATGATTCTAAGAGGAAGACTCTACTACACTTGTCTCTTCCTGGAGTTTTCAGAGGTGAGTATGGCAAAAAAAAATCTTTCAGTGAAGAATTGCCCTCAAATAAGAGCATATCTAGCAGGGTTCCACAGTAGTGCTTCCAATGCTGGTCAACATTTTCACAGATAATCTTAAAGCAAATGTAAAAGCCTACCAACAATCTTGGGCTAACACACAGACTTTGGTTCCATGAGAACAATGACATGAGCAGGACAGTCTGAAGGAGCAGCTTGTGGTAAACTGAGTCTATTGAAATAAAACACGTAGAGTCAAATCTATAGAGATACATCCAGAAGCAAGTAATGTACAAGACTGGGGGTACAGACTGGCAAACTGTGTCCTGGAAAGGATCTAGGACACAATAATTAACTAAATGAACCTGAGTCCCCAGTACCAGATTCATAGACAGGGCCAGCTACGGTGACTCCAGGTTGCAGATACTAGGGACTACTGAGCAAAAGTAGAAGTGACTTTTTTGTGACTTCCGTTCCTATTATGTATTGTATATGGAGACATTACAAGTAGATCTACTGTTTCTATCTGTGATGGTACTTGATAGTTGCCCGAGTGACTGAACAATAGGCAATGGGCACAAACTGAAACACAGGATGTTACCTCTGAACTTATGGAAAAGCTTTTTTTCCTGGGAGGGTGATCAAGCACCAGCACAGGTTGCTCAGAGAGGTTGTAGAATCTCCATCCTTGGAGATGTTCAAAACCTTACTGCACATGGTCGTGGGCAACTGGCCTTAGGGAGCCCTGCTTGAGCAGGACAGTTGGCCCAGATGACCTCCAGAGGTCCATTCCAACTCCAACCATGCTGTGATCCTGTGACAGATTGTCAAAGAAATAAAAGGAACAATGAAACAATGGAAGGTCTTTCAGCAAGAGGCTTGGAAATCTCAATCAAAAATTATTTGAGAGGTGCATTGATTAGAATTCTGTATCTTCATGAAGAAGAAAGGAAATATTTTTAAGGGCTTAGCTGGTACAATAAGAATCAGTTGCCAAAAGCTGAAATTAGGTAAATTCCTTAGTTAAGAATGTTAGGTGAGATTTCTAAGCACTGAAGCAGGCCAGGAAGAAAGGTGCTGAAGAATTTCTGAGATCTTTCAACTCAAAAGGAGATGCGTTCCTGTCATTTATGTATTAGGAAAATGTAAATATCAAAGAATGTGCTCAGCACTTAGATAACTTGAAGAGGAGAGGTCTCTCCAGGAGTCTAGAGGATCTAAAGCTCCATTCTGTGAATCTGTAGCAACATGGTATCTTTCTGTAGTAGAAGACATAGTTAACTAGATGCTGAAAGGCATGAGATGGACATAATGAGCAGAAAAAGCAGACTGATGAAATTGGAACAGAAACTAAAGATGATTCCTTTTTTTTTTTTTTTTTTTTTNTTTTTTGGCTATTGTATTGTTCTGGCCTCGTGCATGAGCGAAGGCCAGAAGCCAAGACGTCCACGGTCTGCCCTTCACATTCCTTTTCTCCTTCTGACAGGGTTCAGCCCAAGGCTTTCAGAAGGAGGAGTCTGAAGCTCGTCTTCGAAATCGCTTGCTTAGTCATCAAACAAGCACCCTGTTTTGCTACAGTGCAGAGGACAAAGCCCCTCCTTCCAAAGTAATACAGACTGTCTGTGACAGCTGCGTCTCGCACGTGAGACCAGAATATTATCTTGCTGAAGAGGTGGATTAGAAAGTAGCGTGAGGGCAAACTTACCGTAATATCCAAAAGTTAAAGGGAAACCCTGGTTTGCTTCTCGTATTCTTTTTCTGTTGTTTGGCTTTTGGGGAAGAATTTATATTTTTGTATGTCAACAA
>VUYV01000153.1:1222533-1268265 GCA_008711295.1 Anarhynchus alexandrinus
TCCCAAATTCAGTCATGCCTGCTAGCTTAATATTTCCTATCCACATTTTGACATATGTTAAACCCATCTACTCTCAGCTGGGAAGACAATAAGGAACAACTTCTTAATCTGCTTCCAGGCTGTCTAGGGAAGCTTCCCCATCTGTCTGAACCCTTTTCAGGGCAATTTCAAGCAAGTAAGCTTACAGCCTGTGCCCTGACATGCAAGAAGTGACAACACAGTCATTCGGGAGACAGTAAACAAAAGTTGAGGGCCAGTAACTTCTGAAACTTCTCTCTGCTGAAATGGGGTGCTCCTAATCTAGTTGAGGTAGGGGCGAATCAAACAGGTTTATATAAACTACCGTTACGAACGCTTTCCTCTCTTTGACTATAATCAAGAATGCACTAGAAGCTCTCACAGCTACTGCAGCAGAGCCAGGAGATGGGTGTAAAATCCCATGTTCTTGTATTAGTTCTAAAAGGCACAAAAGTATATGCTCAATCTCCACTTCAGAGTCCTAATCTACTCCCTTCATCCCAAATCAACAGTTTTACTGTCAAATATATCTGAATTCAGGGCACATTAAAATGCAAGCAAGGGCTTAAGACCATTTTAAGATGCCTGTAGAGACATCTTATGAAAACCTCACTGGAAAAACCATTCTCTGTCAAAGAAGAAGGCTGGTTTTGTCAACAAATAAAAGACAAAAATACTCACCACAGTATAACGATTGGAAACACGACCTCCCAAGACCCCAGCAGTTTCTATCCCTGCAGACAGTGGCCATGTCTACATCAACAATCAGAGCAGCACAGTAGGAGCAGACTGTAGAGTGAAAGAGTTTCTCCTGACAACCTGACCTTCATACTGCATTTATTTTAGGGAGAGTTATTTTGTCTTAGCTTTAGTCTACTGCCAAGGATCCAACAGCTATCAGTGGCAGGAACACAGAGGGGCGCTCCTTCCAGTTTAGTTTAATCTTGAAGGAAAACAGTCTTTAAGAAATGCACTGACAGCATTTCACAGTGTGCACATCTCCTAATTGTCCACATTTCCTTCAAAATTCACTCATGATCCAACCTGAAATGCGGGTATAAATGTATCCAGCCCCTCGTCTCTACAATCACAAGTTTCAGATGTGAGAGAAAGAAGGCAAATGTGCCCAACATGCAGGTTGAAAAACAATACATATCTATTTGTAAATCCTTCTACAAATAATAATTTTGTTTATAGAAGCTGTACAGACAATACTCTTCCTTAATCACATTTGTCTACTCAGCCACTAAGTATACAAAGAAAATATTATAACATAAATGAATTTTAACCAAAACAGTTATTCCCACAAAAGCATGTTTTTTTTGTTTTTCTCGTTTTTTTAAAAAAATGCTGTAGGTCAATTAGTAAGTAGTAACAATAACGCATGCTTAAGTGACAAGCCAGAGATCCAGGAAGAGCAAAAAGGGAAATTTAAAAAAAAAAAAACAAAACTTTCTGAATCTTAAAATCTTTCTGAATATTCCTAAATTTTTGAATCATCACCCAAGTATCACTGAATCAGCCTCAGATCTCTCTCCTAAAAGCCTTGGCTGCACTTTCATCTCCTCCCAGCCTGACTGTGACTTGGTTGCAAGGAATAGACAGCAGCAGCCAACTTCCAAGATGATCAGACTAAGTTATTGTGCAACTTCACGTGAAAAAGCTGTGACAAATAGTAGAAGGGGAAATAGCAGAGCTGAGCTCTGGAGTCTGACATTCACCTGTCCTTCTTCTCCTGCCAGCCCCATGTTGGTTCTATGCTCACCTTGCATCTTCTAAGAGAAATAAAGTATGAATCCTGCAAGCAACCTCATTCACTGCATAATTCTAATTCTCTTAGAAAACATCATCTGTGCTGTGCAGTGAGAGGCGCATACACTTTTTTGGAATAAGTAAAAGTATACAATTACTTGACAGTATCACAATGCACCTATCCAGGAGATTAATGTTAGATAACCATAACATTGGATTTTCTAACTTTTGAGTACTTGACAATCATCACACCAAGAAAAAAAAGAAAAAACCCTAAGTGGAAAGAACAATCAATTACAATTTCTCTGTGTAGCTGTAATAACCCTTCTTCTCATGAATCAGCATTAGCAATTTTAACTCTGAATCTTCAGAGCTGTCAGATGTGACTTTAATATCATTTATTCCCACTGTCCTGCACCAATGGTTCTCCTGCTCTTTGCAGAAGTCGTGGTAATGAATTAGCAATATGCATGGTGCCAGCACTGTGGCAGGAGAGCATCTGGGTTTCTGGATACGAAAAGGAAAGGGGGAAAAAGGGTTAAATCTGCTCCCTGTGGCACAAATCTTTGCTATCGTTGTAAGCATGGCACACCATGAAGACAATAGTGCAGTTTTTGATGGATGTGGGTGAGGAATGGGTTGGTGACCTAGAGCTGGACTAGCTTGTTGGCCGCAGCCAGAGAACTTCTGCTGGGCCTGGGCTTGAGGAAGCATACCTCCCACCTTTCCTACAGCCTGCACAGGCAGAAGCATTACACCAGGCATAAACTCGGGTTCACATTGAGGTTGTCGTACCAGCTGGGGACAGCTATCAGCAAATGACAACAGAACCTCTGTCCTGAATGCAACTGGTCATTTGTTGGTCTCCAGAGGTACTGATCCAACATTTTGATCAGAGAAAGCCTGTTTTTTCTCTCTCTTCCTTGGAGATGAGATTAAAATCTTCCCTGTGTAATCCAACAAGAAGGTGTAAAGTCCAGTGAGAGCTGAGGTAAGGATGCCGGAGAAAGCTCTTAGCAAAGTAGCATCTTCATCTTCTGTTCCTGTGTTACGTCCGCTCCAAAGGGCCAAGGTAAATAATCTCAGCAAAGTTCAGGTGGATGCCGAGTGCTGCGATGAACGAGAAGCCTGCCAAGTGTGCGACACTCCTGCTCAGAGACCGACACTTGGCAGGTGTTTTCAAACTGTGCTCCCTAGACTATCTGAGTGGAGTAACCGCAGGTGGTCCAGGGAGTTGTTTTCCCTCTCCCAGTGCACAGCTGAAACAAGGAGGCGGTCCTGCTTCCTCAGAAAGTTTTAATTGTCAGTCTTCAAGCACAGTTCCTTTGTATTCCTGCCAGAACTCTCGTGTATGCCTGTGCTTGCTTGGGTTGCTGCATAGGAAATGAAGGCTGTTAATGAGTCTCTTCTTTTGTCAGGTGTTTGTTTGCTATACTTTCAAGTGTGATCAAATTTACCAATGACACAGAAATGGGAGGTTTGTAAGCATGCTGCACAGTGACCTGAAGGTAGTAACGCATTGGAGGCTACAGGCAGTGGGGGGGAAAACAGTGGTGCTAACGAATGCAGAAATCCAAACTCTAGGAGAGAAAACAGAGGGCTGGGGTGCAAAATGGGGTACGAAACCAAGCAGCTGTAAGCACTGTAGTAATATCATATTGACACATTGTTATTTGCTTGATTTTAATCTCTTTTGTTTAGCCAAAACCCTGTACTTCAAAAGAGGACAGAAATCAGATAGACCATAGTCGAGCAGTTCCCACAACAATACTTCCATTTCAAGAGGAAGAAACACCATGACAAAGTTTAAGAATCAAGTCCTATCTACTGCTCAACAAAAGTGCAAGAGGTATGGTGGCATAAATACATTGATATCTTTATCTGAAATTAATTCCATACCATTGGCATGCTGCAAATAATACGCTGTGATTTTCCTTTTATGGACCAAAACATCCAGGTCCCAAATCTACTGCAGCAACTTCCTTCCTGTCGAGTTTCCAGGACTTTGTAGAGTTGCTGCTGAGTTTCAGGTTTAGCTGATTTCAGCTTTCACTCTGCTCTACAACACTTGCTTTCACCAGCAGCTGGAAACCAGAGATGAGAATATATTTTCCTGCCTCACATTTTTTTGTCTTCACCAGAGCAGCACATACTAAAAAAAGTACACCAAGTTCTGCCATCTTTTTCTCACAACACATTCAGAGTTCTTTTCTTTGGTCCTTTTATAGGGTACCTTCCCAACTGTCCTCATCCTATCCAGTTCTGGTTTTGTCAGATTAATTTTACAACCTCAGTTTTTACTATTTGTTTTCCCATCCCTTTTTTTCTTGCTCCCTTTAATTACCACTTCCAATTTCATTTTTTTTTTCCTATGTCTCATCAATTTAAAGAGAAATTATGGAAGTTCTGCCTATCATTTTCTCAGCTGAGGAGATTTTGTCAGGCCATTCCCTATTCCTATAAAGATAATTTTAATTTTTTCCAGGTCCTGATTCTGCCAGCTGCACTTTATTCAGATGCTGATCTCATAAAACTTGGAAATGCTGCTGGTTTTAGCTGATGTAAGATTCAGTGCTTTTTTAGTTGTATCTATGCTCAGGAGTTTTTAATGCTTTACAGGGGTTAAAGGAAACTTCCTGATGAATCATCAGAGAAATTTAGCTTAAAGTTTTCCAGAATAATTTACATCCAGATTCTAACTATCCTTGGAAAGTTTTAGCACCAAAATTGAGTGCATGCTGGTCCAAAATATAAAATTCAACTAATTTCAGCCAGAATTTATTAACACATACTATAAGAGAGCGCATTCTTTTTGATCTGTTGCTTCTCTTCTCTGCCATCAGTTCTTTCCTCATTTCTTCCAAACACCTGGATGTCCTCATAGCCGCAAGCGTGGGTCCTCTGTTGATCCCATTTTAATCTTTCCTGATTCCTACACTGGGGTAGAGAGCAGTTTCACCTTGGAGGTCACCTACCAAAGGGATATACTCAATAAAAGAACTGCAGGCGCACAACCTGCGTGTTTCAGTGCACAGCTTTAAGGTCTTTGGTTCTCTGTGTGCCATTCAGAAATCCAGAATTCAGTGGTTAAAAGCAGTCTATGTAAAATGGGGTTGGGGGAAAGGACAGCTAGCTTTTGTGGGAGAGCAATACTTATACCGAAAAATCATCTAGATGTGGTTGCTGAATGCAAGGAAGGAGTTGACTAACATAGTGTTTAGGATATAGAGAGATAACTGAAGATTTCTGCCCTCGACATTAATTGCATGTGTTATCTGAACCCCTGTTTGGTAGCAGCTCAGGGTACAGGCTCAGCCAGGGAACAGCAATCACGGAGGAGGGCTGTCTTTCTCAGAAAACTGTTATTTGGACTTAAGTCTTTTCGAGTCACATAAAAAGCTTGACCCTGACTAATTCTGGTTTGGCCCCACCCAAATCTTCCATTAGTTAGGCAGATGCATTTCTCTGTTGAGCCACCAAACTCTTACTGCCAAAATAGCTTTCCTTATTACCTCAACTATTTTCTCTTCTGTTGCCTGGGTAGCTCTATTACCCTGTTTCCCTGCTACATTAACACTAGAAATTGACTGAACTGTGTTGATTGGAGGTGGTGGGTCTTACGCATTGTTACTTTTTTTAAACATGAGTACAGTGTACAAAATTGCAGCTCAAGAACAGGAATAGAATTAACTTCAGCTCTACAAATTTCTACATGGGACTTAATAGTAACAAACAAAATGTACACTGGGAGCAATTATGCAAGTCATTCTCAATTTATCTTTGTATGCTTTGCTAACAAAAAAAAAAACAACCCACCCCAATGATTCCTGTCCCATCACAGTGGAAACAACAAAGTCTCCCCAAAAATATAGTTGCCAATCTATTGTCAGTCAGTGTGCCAATGGTAAAATTCCATTTCTTAATCCTCCTATCATCTAAGACCACGAGGTACTGAAGCAAACCTGGCACAACATAAAATGGACTTCAACACCCAATTTTTGCATAGTCCAAAATTTTGTTTTACATATTAATGGATAACTGCCAAACTGCAGGCAGCCAGCTTCATTGACTCAATAACCTGCTGGAAAAATATCCCCCATGTGGATGACCATCTGCACCCACACAGCTGAGGCGTTAAATTATTTCATCACCGTCTCTGTCAAAATTTTAACTTCTTGACCTCCACAAAGAAATCCTGTGCCATCCCACCTAAAATCAGCCATCAATTTTTTCAAAATGCTACAGCTGAAACACTGTGATAGCTAAAACCACCTCATTAGACTGACAAATTTTCCTGCTTGTCCAATATTTGCTCTCCAAGTAAGTAGGGGAAGAAGAGGAGGGAAATCATTCAGAAAGATAACTTAGACCTCTTCACTCCATCCAGGGACTGTTTGCAAAGAGAGTTTCCCACCTGCTGTTCTTCATGCCAGCCACAGCTGATAGCATCGCTTTTGTTGGTTTGTGTTCATACACTGCCATCACTTTTCCTAACTTACCTCACTGTCTTTTCTCCCAATACATATCTTTTATTCCCTCTCCTTGTTGTTTTTTTTTTTCTTCTCCTTTTTCTGAATATCCTCTCCAAAACAGAGATTTGGTTCATTGCCCAAGGTCAGACAAGCCATTACCTTGGGAATTACTTTTTGCTGAACACTTTCTTTAAAGCAGCATATTCAAACTGGATCCAAATTTCACCTCCTGCACAGTTTTAAACTGTTGATCTTTCTACTACTATTCACAGAAAAATCTCTCACCATTTCACATCTTGCCTTTTTCAGTCGTCTCTTTTCTGATCTTAATGACTGCAAACATGTTCCTCAGCTCTAATATATTCAGTATGCTGCTATTCAGATTTTCTTGCTCATTATTAACTACATAAATGTCACCTTTTTCGTCCCTTCTCAGATTCTCCTTCACCTGCTTAACATATAAAGCCTTACATGAGCTTAAGGTTTGTCAAATTAGTTCCATTTTCCCTATTTTTTATAACTTATATAAAGTTGGCCTCTGATTTCACTCTGCCAGCAAATGAAACCTTCACAGACCAATCAGCCTCCTCCTTAAACACTTTAGGACTTTCTCCTGTATAACTTTCTCACTTGGGTAACAAAGGAGGCAGACAGCTTATTAAATTCTTTCCCTATCCACCTCTAAAACTTGGTTTAAATCTAACTTTGTAGTGCTGGTGCCTAATAAATCTGATGCTCATATCGCTGATGAAGTAACCATCTTCCCTTCCATACCTTCTCACTTCAATGAAGTCCCTTATTCCTGCCATTATTTATCCAGCTTCTGACTCCAATTAGAAGAAAATCTCAAACGATGCCTGCCAGGCTTCGCTTATCATAGTCATTCCTTTGTGTGTCATCTCATCTGTATGTTTTGTTTATTTGGTGTCTCTTGGGACATCAGTCCTCTAGAACCTTTTTATTTATGTATCTGCTGTACCATTTACCAACAGTAGCATTAACATTAATTTTTTTTATCATTGTAACACAGGTGAGAGAGATCAGCTGGTCTATAGTGATCGTCTTGGTTGAGGGAGACAACTAACATCTCCAGAGGCATTTTTGTCACTGATATCAGATGCCTTAAGTGAAATGAAATTATCCTATATTTATATCAAGAGAGTGCGCTTCTGTAAGCTTCTGTAAGGATGGACCCATTATTTGTGTTATGACAAATTAAAAGAGTAACAAGTTTTCATTTCACTCCACTACCCTACATTTTCATCTACCTATGGCTATATAGGTTTTTGGTTTTTTCATTTTAAGGATTAAATTTTGCAACACCTGGTCTCTATATAATACTGATTTCTTGACAAGCTTCAATTAAAAAAAAAATCTTTTGATCAGAATAAATGGAAAAAATATGTTGAAAACAAAACAGATTTGCCACCATTTTTATTAGATCTGTAACAAAAATATAACTTTTATTTATCTTAGGTCACTGTTATCTACATTCAGAAAAGGGTTTTTTTAATGAATAATGGTAATTATTTGTAAAAAAAATGAGCTTTTAGGTACTTCTCCAGAATTTAGAAGTTTGGTCTTAACATTTATAAGTTTCATTACGGAATTGTTAATCCTTCCTAGTGAGTGCTACATAACCGCGAAATGCTCATAAGAGCTCTCACAGACAGAGGTAGGAGTAGAAATCAGTTCTAGAGTTCAAATTTACAAGGTATTCTCTTAGACCTATTTCTTTCTAGGAAGGCTTACTCAGTTTGGCTTGTCCAGTGTTTGAAAACACAGCCAGAAGTACACATCTCAAACAGTACCTGAATAGCATCAACATTGTTAGGCACTATGCTCTTGCAGACAACAAGCCCTCCCAAAGTGCCCTGAAATATCATGTAACTTTGACCCAACTAACAAATAAGTAAAGCTTTGGACAAGCCTATCGAGAACCGTGACAAGCCTGAAAACTAGTAGAAACAAATACACAAGCTCCACGATACTGTATCTATTGCCCCAAAATGTACAGCAAGATGAAATACCCGCAGGAGCTCAGTATTGTTGTATTCAGTTCTGAAATCTTTGGAACTACCCAGCTGTGGAATCTGCTTATGCGTTTTAGCTGTTTTGCAAATTCCCTACCATACCTATAGCCACATACAGTATGGCATTATCATCAGCCAGAAGTCTGAATTGTTTCCTCGGCCACCTAAAGCAGACTATTGTTTCCGTTCCCTGATTATATTAAGTTGCATATTTCTAATTCTTCCCCAAACAAATTTAGTTTCACGATTAAACTAATTTTGTTTCATGATTAAATGTATCTTGGCTGTGAGCCTGAAATTCACTTTCCATGAACACTTGAAAGAAAAAAACTTAACTCGCATGAATTTTCATAAAAAGGCTGTGTGGAGAGATTGGAACATAAGCAAAGAGGAATTTTATGCAAACCTTTCAGAGATGTTTGGAAGAAGCATTTCTATTTGCCCTGATTGATTGTTAATATGTATTTCTCTCTCGGTGTGTTTCTCAAGATTTTTTGTAGTTGTTGCATTTATATTACTTAATACATAAATAGCAGCTACAATAACAATGTGTGTAATGCATCAGCTACAATAGAGCATGAACTATATATATTATGTGCAAAAAAGCATATTAAATGTTTCGATTAACAAAGTCAAGCATTTACATTAGGAAGCGGCAGATTTAAAGTGATGTAAATGAAACTTTATCCTACTTGGCTCTCTAAACATGCATCAGGACAGTTTTTCATTCAGTGATCATATACAGCGGTCCCTCCACAAATGCATTACGCTCTGTGAACTGGGATCTCAGGTTCAGCAGCGTAGTCTCATGAGTTTACAGGAGTGGCATCCAACTCCACTGATCATGTAAAGATTTTGTGGAAATACGCCATGTTCCAAATAATAATCTGTAAAGATTTTAGTTTTAAAAATAAGTCCTGCAGATTGAGAGCTTTCCTTGTACATTGCGGTACATTTCAGGTGACACTTTCTACTCTCTCTTGTTTGTAGCTCAGAACTACAGGGTTGAGCATCAGCCACAAGAAAGGCTTGAAGATTCTTTAGTTTGTTCCAAAAGAAGTTCCAAAGACTCATGAAGAGGATGTGACACGTTTATACAATGAAGTATTTTCATCGTGGGTTATAAATCACTTTATAGAGAAACAATTATTATTACTTTGTTATTGTAGTCAAAATCTGTAATGGTTACTGACAGGAGATAATATTATTATTAATGTTCCCTGTGCTGCAATGGACTGAACAAGACAAGGCTAGCAACTTTTCCAGGGACAGAGTCACATATTTCGACAGCCGTCCAGTACCTGGACATGTCTTTACAGGCAAATGATTCAAAAACTGTCTGCTCTCTGTCTTCATATGAAGGAAGCGTTATGATCAGGGTATGCTGTTTACTCCGTAAAAAAATCTGTATTCCTGACTCTCACAGGAATCTTTCCAGAGGTTTAGTGAAATTTCACAGCCAAAAGCTTTCAAGAATGTTGTTGCTGACTTTTGTGGGGAGGAGTTGATTTTTAGTCTGTAGCACAGTCATGTGTTCACTTGGGGATCCAAAAATGGAAGCATCCCAACATTACTGCTGAAAAATATTAGCCTTATTTGATGTTCCTATCTGCAAAATATAGCAAAAGCGACTTCCAACTGTCTCACAATTACAATTCCTACATCAAAATAACTCATAGATCTTAAAGTAAAAATAATAATGGAGATGACAGAGTTCTTCTCTTTAATTTCTTTATTATGCACTGATCTTCTGGTTGAGATAAACAGGTTTTAAAGTCTTTCTAAAAGATACCATTCCATAGGAATGAAAAAAATGAAAATACATAATGCGTAAATAGAGAGCAGTGCAACACAGATATGGCATGGAAAATTCAGGTTATACAGTGAGGTGAAAAGTATTTGGTTAGTTATTATGTGGATAATACACAAAAAAAATAAATGCAAGAAGAGAGAACAAACACCTAACATCAGGAGTAAAGGATATTTAAGAATGCTATTAGGAAAAAGAGAATTAAGCCAATTACAGACATTCGGCTTTAAGAAGGATTTTTTTCACCTGCAAATAAGAATATCTGCACAAATCCATGTTCATGATCAGAAAAGTGCTACCCAGACCATTCTTTGGGGTTTTTTTTATCTCTACTCCCACACCCAAGATCTACTACTCATTTGACTTCCAAATAGTCTAACCCTAGCTAAAGTTATCTAAGCAGCTTGCAATAGTTGCAAAACTACTATTACTATTCTTACATTATTCTCTTTGTACTGGTTATCATAGCATAAGATGATGCAGTTACTGTAATAATTACTACTCTTTGGTAAAATGAAACAGTTAAAACGTAAGTCTGCAAGTCACAGTGGTACTTCATGCATTGATAATAGTTTATCTACTTCTACATGTTACTCAAGCATAAACAACATAGGAAATATATCACTGAGATGTCTACAAGGCTCCTAAGTACACTGATTTTAGATAGATACATATATAGTAAATATATATATTTCTTTTTATATATATATATATATATAAAGAAAAGTCTGAGAGGGAAAGAGAGTTAGCAGGGTATATATTCAGAGCCAGTAAAAGGTAACATCATGCACATAATACACGCTTTTAAGAGCAACCAATACTGGTTTTATCCTGAAGGCTTAGAAGGCATCTTGCCTACGAAAGCAAACACCTTCTGGAGTTGCTGCTTCAGCAATGTGATCCTTTAAATGACATGAGCTTGTGCCGGGAAGCCTAATCTAAAGCCAATGAAGTCAATGTGAGTTTTCCAGCTGTCTTAAACCAGCTTAAAGTCACAACCATAAGTCACAACAGAGTTGATAGTCTAACAGAAAAGGAAATTTAAAAATAATACACTTGTTACAGTAAGACTGGTGTATCAATGGTCCAACCCACACTACAGAGAAGACAAATCCTATTAAACTTAGTGGGTGAGTGAAAGGGGATCAGTTTACGTTTCCTCCCTGAATCCAAATTATTCTCACAGCTGGAGAAAAATCAGTGGCTGATAATGGCCTAACAACCTCTAGCACTAACAGATATGACCTCAGGTGTAGTGATAAGAATACATAATCCTGCGTTCCCTGAACTCGTCTGTGTCTCCTGGAGAGTGCTGACGCAGTGGGAGCTCGGTGCCACCTTGAACAATAGAAAGCTTTCAAATTTAGAAGAGATTCAGTATGTGCTGGGTCACACAACAATATTTATGGGACTTTAAGATGCATTTTGCATTACTGAGGAGGAAAAGCTTACAAAAAAGAAACTTATTTCAAAGTTTAATGTGCATGACACATGTTGGGAATAAAAATTATGTATTTGGTTTCTTACTTTGTCCATGTTATTACTTATTCTGAAACTATTACATTGATTAGAAGAGTGTGAATAAATAAACTTTTTATTTTCTGGGGAGGAATAATTCTGTGACTCTGGAGTCAACAGCAGAACTTCCAGTTGACTTTAGGAGAACATGGGCTAGGGTCCTGCATGGGTGCATTCAGAACACGCCTGCAGGATATCACAGGCTGTCTTCCACATTGTCATCTGCCAGCAGACGATGATTATATCAAAATCATGACCAAATACCTCATCAGGAGGCAGCAGAGAGAATAACAATTATCTTTTCTTATTTAGAAATAATAATTCTTGAAGTTGTACATATTTAGTTATTTTTAATTAAAATTAATTACTGTTTAAAGACATGCTCAGTGCTTGTTCCCTAGGGAATGCAATCACAACTGTGATCTAGAGCCTAGATAGGAAATAGTAAGATGGAGAATACCCTTTTCATTTTAAACAATCCTTCATATATAAGTTATTTGCCCCCGCAGTGCAATTAGAACAGCAGCTGAATATTTTTCTTTCCAGACTGAGCAGGATGGCAGGAAGCAGACAAGGCAAAAATTTATTTCTGTTTTGTTAATAGCATCCTTATTTAAATTCTGAAATGCTATTACATTTCAAAAAATACTTTTTTCTAATCTTAAAAAAAACTAAAATGATCTCTTCAGAGTATATAAATCCTCCAAGGCAGAGAGAAGCTGTGGGAAGCGATTCCCTCATGAGTTGCGGGCCAGGACTCAAAGATTCCTTGCATAGGGAATGCTGCAGCCCTCTGGTGCAATAATTAGATACAGGATGACACAGACACAGTGGCTGAAATCATGGCAGCTGCAGAGAGGCTGTGAAGATGATCCCTGCCTGCCCCTGGGCAGCTGGACGTTAGACATGTGCTGCAAGAGGCCTCTTCATTCCAGCTGTGCTGTGTTCACACAAACGTGGCTTCTGGAATGCGTACCCATCCAGACTTTCCCATGCCTGGTCTTAGACATGGGATGAAAAGCCTTACAAAGTCTGCTGAGTTACCATTTGCCTGTTACTTTGGAACTTCGATAATGAAGGAATGAATGAATGAGTGGATGAAGGAAATGCAGATCCCGAGTCCCAAAATAAATTGGGATAGAATCTCTTTCTGAAGTGATCTTTCCAATTTTACCCCTGGCAATGTTTCTTCATAGCAATATGTTAAATAAAACTGCCTGAAGGAAGAAGTGAATGATCAGCAGGTCGCCTTTCCTTTTTCAAACCCTGAGCCTGATACAAAACACTTCCCCTTCGTTTCGGTCAGCTTTGGGAAAGATACCTGTTTAGGCAATTTTTGAAGCCAGATTTGTAGCCCTTAATTCTCACTTGCAACAGTAAGTTTCATCTATGTGAACAAGTTTAAGGACATCAAGATCTAAGCCCTTGTGCACCCACTCAGATTTATGAACACAAACACACTCACAGGCCTGGATGCTTACAGTGGGATATTAATTCTGAAGAGAGGCAAGTTCCTATCGAGAGATTTATGTCACCCTCCCTAGTGAGGGCAGTATAATCTATATAGCTCATTAGAAGCAAGTCAAGTCCCTTTAACAGCATTTTCTTAATTCTCAGTCGCACTGCTGGTTCCTGCGTGTGAGACAGTTGTTCCTCCAACCTGCGTTCCCGGGCTGCCCGTCTGCAGATGACATTAGCTCCAAGGGACGCAGCACTCTAAAGAAAGCAGAGAACTGTAATTCCAAAAGAAATCCTCAGAAGCTTACCTGGCTGTTAATCATATGGAGTAGGAGTTCTCTCGCACCATATACTGGAAGAATTTCTGTCTCAATAACTTGGGCTTTGACATAAGCCCCAGAAAAAGACGCGTGCTGTCTCTGGATGGAAATCCTCTGTGACACCACCAGACATGCTACAAAAACATGCTGAATAACAACTAAATTCAGCTTAAGAGCAAAAGATAATTGTCATGATCATTTCCCCAGACATGCTGAAAAAAAGGCCATTTGCATCTACTCATGCTTCTGTGTACAGCTTGTTTTTTACATGAGAAATCAAGATAATACTTTAAGGAGGCAATTACAGCAGCATTTCACATATAGCAACCTACACATAAAAAGCATTAGTATTATAGATTACACCCAGCTCTGCTTTTACATGACAGTGATTATTTTCCCTGGGCTTCTTATTCTGGAATACTATTACACATTTCGGTTGATACCCTTCTACCTTGCACTCAAGTATGCATCTTTGCGGGATTATAACAAGGAGAGTTTTGCTTAATAGTGTCCCGTTCTCAGTAATGCTTAGTAGTTACACCTAATTAAGGTGTAATGAGACCAACACTTTGTTCTTGGACTTACATAAAAATTAGGAGTTTGCAGACAGTGCAAATAAATTTAAATTACTGTGTAGAGTAAACCTTAGGTACATGTTACAAGCAGTACCAAAAAAAACCCCACCAAAACCAAAACAAACAAACAAAACCCAAAAAAAAAAAAAACCACACCAAAACCCTCAAGCAAGAACATATTGAATACAAATTTTATTTACACAGTATTTTACTGCATATAAAGAAAAGGATAAGGGGAACAATACAGAGACTGCTAGGCATAGGGGACACTTTCTACTGTTTTATCAGCCCCAAGATTCTTGAAGTTAAAAGCTGCTGTCAAGATTGGGTGGTTTTCTGAGCTGAAGGGAAGCTGGAATGGGGACAGCTCTGGTGATTCACATGTCACAGGCGCAGGGACATTTCCAGTGCTTTGATGTAACTTCTGGAGCTCACAGGTGCATTTACTGTAAAATTCTTGTCCGTGAGCTTCTCCACAGAAGTAGGACATGCAGCCTAATCACCATTATCAATAAGCACTAATGGTAAATAATTTCTTCATCCCACACAAAGCAAACACTGATAAGAGACACTCATTTATAATAGTGGTCTGGCTAGATGCTTCAGGTCAGCTGGCAGGTAAATTATTATAAATTCCAAAGAGGAATTAGGAATCCTTCCATTCCATTTAGCCTATAAGGTGGGTAATTAGAGTTATTAATATCACTTGGTTTTCAACTCTGTTGACCAATGCAGTCCCAAACCTTGTTGCCTAGAGAGGATATTATTATACCACGGAAAGACTTCTATTGGCATCAGTAATATGACAAAAATAGCATTAGAAAGCCAGATAGCACAGAAAAAGGAAGAGTTTCAAAAACTCAATTCAAAACTTCTCAGACACACTATAATTTTTCTGACAAGATATGCAATTAGCTATAGAATGCTCTTTCAAATATTGTACAGATTAACAAATTAAAACTCAAGCCAGAACTCAACAGTCCAGGAACACCAGGAGATGCCAGAAATATCACTCAGGAGTTAGATGTCAATAATAGATGTCTACCATATCTTAAAAAAAAAAAAAAGAAAGAAAGAAAAAAAAACGCTATTATTTAAATAGCTCAGTAGAATATGAACTTCAGCCACCAAAAAGTTTTGACTCATTTCCACCCATCCTAATGGATAAAAGATAAAGTGGAAAAGATTCTCTAAATCTGAATGAAACTTTGAATATTCAGTTACTACCTGCATAACTAATCGAATAACAGAAGCGGTGTTTTCCCATTTTCTACACAAAGCACAGACGTGTTTTAGAGCGATTGTTCCCAAAGCAGAATCTAGGAACCACAGCTGGCTGATGTGACCATGGTTAAATAGTCCTTGACTAGTGGGAGAATCATGTTAGAGAGTACTACTTGTGCTTCTATGAGTTTAGATGTTGATAACGAGTGGGCACAGAAGTCCGTTAAGGACATGGAGAATTCAATTAGCAAAAAAATG
The DNA here is from genome assembly GCA_008711295.1 of Anarhynchus alexandrinus. Lineage (NCBI taxonomy): Eukaryota > Metazoa > Chordata > Aves > Charadriiformes > Charadriidae > Anarhynchus > Anarhynchus alexandrinus. Next base: position 1,237,972 of record VUYV01000153.1, read on the forward strand.
TTAAGAAAATTCTGGGAGTTTATGGAAATATTAGGAACCCAGTAGGTTAGAAAAAGAGTAAATCAAATACATACTGTGGTTGCAACAATTAGTTCTTTATACATTTTATTTTGCATCAGGATTTTTAATTCATTTTCTCAGTTTTTTATAGGTTTATTACACATCTTTATGGGGTATTCTGTGGGTTTTTTGTTTGGTTTGGCTTTTTCCCTGTAGGATTTAATACGCAAAAGTTAGATCAGAAATGACTGAGTTGTTTTTGTTTCATATCTTTTATTATTTTTATGTAATCCTGTTTGTGAACACTCTGATTTCTGCATAACAAGTTCACAAAATAGCAACTTGTTGTAGAGAAATGGGATACTCTTGATCTGAAATAAGAATATTAATCCTCAGCCTTGCATCAAACAATGACAAGTTTGAAACAGATTTCCTTCTCTCAGCTCCATTATGAGAGTAACAAACGTGCTTTTGCTCATTAACTTGAATAATATATCAAACAGAAAGGCCTTTAATTGTTTATTTTGCTAGCTGGAAAAGAGGCTGAAAAAAAAAATAAAATGCAAGAAATTTCAGCTTCCTTTTTCCTTTTCTGTTTATTTCCTTTGCTTTATTGTTATGCCCATACCTACTCTTTCTCCCCCAAAATTTGAGAGAAACATCCCTCATTCCAGTCTCCCCTGAAATATTAATACATCTAAGAGCAATAGGGACAAAACCCAGCTACTATAATAACACCTACTTAAAGCTTGATTGTGATGCCTTCTTTTACAAGCAGTAAAAGAATTGTGAACAATGCCATTACACTGATAAAAAAACTTAGAGAACAAAAGCACAAAAATACACAAAATGTAATAACAAAGGGCACAGAACTTTACCTACCCAGGGCTCTCAAAGTAAATCAAATAGCGGTCTAAAAATCTTCACACACCGGTAGATGGGAAAAATTGGCAACTCATTTGATAGATGAAAAAACATGTAAAAACTGTAAAAAATGTATATTTCTTCCTTCTAGTAACAACAGCAGAAACAGTTCAGGTCCTAAGGGATACTTCCCAAGCTTTAGACAAAATCTGCAATTGAGGTTATAACAGAACTTTTATCTCTTGACTTCCATTTCCACTCTCAACCACTAGCTAACAGCCCTGTGTTTTACTGTAACAGTCTCAACTTTTTCTACACTTTGTTTTCACTTTGATTAACAAACAGACATCAAAAAAGGGAAAGATTTCAAAAGGATTACAAAATCCACTTTCAGTCTCTTACAAAGTGGTTTCTGAATTACTCTGAGTCAGGCAGCAATGGGCATGAAATATTTCCAGGGCATAGTACAGCTAATATTCCTAAACTATTCCTAAGAGAGGCAAAACCCAGAGGTCAAATTCTTCTGTAAGATAAAAGTGTGAAACTCTCACTGAAACATATGTGAATAGTCCATATATAAATCTGTCTGAGGACAGAATCTGAAGAATTTCCAAGATGAAATTGTTGGCATAAGCACAAGAAAACCAGTTCTTTAAATGGAGATCCTCTTTAGCACCTCTTTTTTTCTTTCCTCTGAAGTAAGATTCAGCATTAATGGAGAGAACAAACTAAATAAAACAGAACTGCTATATGTTTCAACACCTGTGTGACACCAAAGAGGAGTGGATATACTTTGCATCACACTGAAAATAGTAAAAATTAAAAAATAAAAAAAATTACCAGATCCATTTATTTTAACTAGAAGAACCAAGCCTTGTTTCTCGGCTCTTTCTCTTCTCATAGAGACCATTGTTGCTGAGTAAGAACACCTGATAAAATGCCCTAGAGAAGCTTTACAACTCAACTGGCACTTACACAGCAGATAAGTCTGATATCAGAGTAATCTTTCCACAAGGATGAACAGCTCTTGAACAATTTCTCCAGGGAACAGTATTAGACACAAACAGACTTTCTCCATCATCAGACATGGTATTAAGTCCATATGTAACATACATTGTGTAATGATACAGAGTAGCTAATACACTGATTTTTTATATGCTTTAACACCAGCAAATAATATAAACTGATCATTTCTAATGGTGTAAAAAATATGATGGAATGTGTCTTTAGACTGTAAGCCTAAGCTGCCCATCTCATCATCATAGTCAAACAGCTGAAACACTTCGATCTTGTGAAGTTCTACCTGACTGAAATACCATTTTTTTATTTCCACCTTTTTCATTCATTAGTTTGTGACTGCACCAGAGAGCAATTCCTCCAGCTATATTACCAAGTGCAGTACAAGACTTTTTCTTTAAATTACCTACAATTCCATCAAACTTTAGTTTGAAAGGTTTTAGCCAAAAATGGTTTGTCAAGTTCCCAAATCACTGGTACTTGTTCAAAGTGGTTATTGACCTTCACTAGCACCACAAACTCCTAAACTCGGGTATTTGTTCTGAGCTGGGCATCTCTGCTTCCTCAGTAATGAACGACAGACAGTCCAGCACCTACAGAGGGTGATTTGTTCTTTTTAAGTGTTTGCTTCGAATAGTATGAATCATCTGATCGTTGTGTTGACATGAACTTAGACTAAACGCCTAACTATTAGATTGATATAGTCACGTTGAATTAATCCTTTTCTCAGTGCTCAGCTCCATGCATGATATTAGCAAAAGCAATCAAATATACAGTATATACAGAGCAATTTCTTCCTTTGTGAGCATGGTTGTGTTCATGAACAGTAATTAGTTACACTTCTTTACAGTATCTGTACAAAAAGGGGAAAAGTATTACTATGCTTTTACAGATGGTGGATCTAAGGCAAAAAATAATCAAAATGATACAACAAGCTCACTTGAGAGATTTAGAACCTACTTTTTTTAAAAAAAAAAACTTTTTTTTTCCTCCCCAGCGTTCCAAACCAGATAGTGTTAGAAAAGTCAATTTTACTTCAGTTTCCAGAAGTAACAATTCCATACTTCCACAAATCTGGCCTCAGAGTCCTCCATAAGTACCCACAGAGTGTGAGAAAGCCAGGCTTTTTTCTCAACTAGAATGATTACATGTCACTCTTCATATCTCCTATAAGTCTCTGGTGGAAGCAGAGATGTTCACATTCTCCGGCTGTAAGGCTGTGCTTGCTGTCTTCTCCATCCCCCTGCCCCATTTACTGCCATATGTGAAGCACAGATGCTACAGACAACAGGCACACAAACCTGGTTCACCCCCCGAGAAGACATCTTCAACAGTCAGTGAGGTACAGGTCACGCAGTTCTGCTCTGTCTAGCCGCTCCTGTGTCTGACCTTGTCATTAAAGGCTGCAGCGTAAGAGTTGTAGAAAAAGGAAAAAGGTAGGAGCAAGTGCACATATTCAGACTCAGCACTTTCAAATATCTGTATTTCTGACTTTACAATCTCATGCTCTTTTCACACAGATTATTAAGAATTGTAATAATGAAACATCTGCTGTTTGAACCCATATTAGCATTAATACTTAGGCCACCATCAGGATTTGGACTTTTGGAATCACAACAGACCTCTGCAATTGAGCTAACAACAAAAGTGCTGGTGATAGTAGATTGAATATATTGATTAACCATTAAAAAAAAATGATATGACACACACTTTAACCAGTGGATTTCAGTTTTATTTGCTGACCACAGGAGATGTAGAGTTTAGCATACCTAGTTTCTGTGACAGGTTCTGGACAGAGAATATTCTAAAATTGCTTTTCCTGTTTATTTTTCCCCAGAGTCCTGTCTCTACTCTTTCCATCTGCCAGACTTATGCTTTTTGCCTCCACATCCCCAGCTGTAGTCTCCACTTCTGCTCATACTAAGTCCTCTTGCGTCCTTCCTTATCACTCGTTCTCCTCCCCAATCCTGCACTCCAGGTAATCCCTCCTCCTTGCACTCATACTTTTCCATCCTGCCTTGCAGCCAGCAGGGGGAGAACTGAAGGCAAAGGCAAGACCACAAAACCACCCATGGAGTTGTTCAAAACCTGACCGGACACTCTCCTGGACAACCTGCTCTAGCTGGACCTGCTTGAGCAGCGGCTTGGACTTGATGACCTGGAAAGGTCCCTTCCAATATAAACAACTTTCTGATTCTGTGATCCTTCCAACAGCAAAGCTCAGCAAAGGTGCCTGGCACCACTCATAATGCCTTTTGATTTTAATACTATAACATCATCTCAGACTGGGATATTTTTGCATGAAAATTTGAAAGGAATCAGAGAAGACACTTTAGTGTGAGAATACTCACTTCACTTGAGTTTGAGAATACTTGGAGTACAGCATATTTCTGACTTCTTTAAAAGGTGTCAGAATTCTATAGTTGCCTTGGATTTGATACATCTGAGGCTTTTAACTCTTCTTAAGAAGCAGAATACAGACCAAAGTGAAAAGTAATTTGATATGAAAATTAAAAGCTATTCAACTTTTTTGTGTGTTACAGTTAATTGTTAGTGAATCCAACAATTAAATATTTAACTGCCAGTCAGCAAATAAATACTGCCAACCAGTCTGCAACAGACTATTTTAGTGCTGTAGAGTCTAAGATGAGTTGATTCAATGCCTGCCAACCTGAGATTAACTGTTTACCTATTAGGAAGCTGGCAATTAACTTTTGAAATTACAATGAAACAGAGATGAGCAAGTAAATAATGCAGATGCAGAGGGAATGGTTAAAGACAAGAGTCTCCAGGTAATACAAGTTTTTGGTATTCTGACACACCAGCATCACATGAGCTGAAAGTCAGTGGACTCACACTGATGTAAAACTGGTAGGAAGCCCCAAATGTGACTATCAGTTTAGAAATTTCTAGAACAAAATAAAGAAAAGGAAAAGAAATGTGACAAGCCAGAAAATGAACAGGTCTCAGAAAAAAGCTTGGAAGTCAATTAGCCTACTGTTTAACTTACCTCTATTCTGAAGGAAGAGAAGACAGTCATATGACACCAGTTTCTAAAAATTACTCCCGAAACTACAGAGCAATAAGTTTTGATTTCCCAAGTGGGAAAACTGGTAGAAACTTTAGTAAGAAACAGAATTACTGGTTGAAAGGATAAATAAAATATGCTACACTTGATAAAGAACTCATGATTCCCAAACCTGTTGAAGAAGTCAGAAAGTAGGGAGGTAAGAAGTTTTTTTAAGGTCTCTCACCAAATGCTTCTTAAGAAACTAAGCTGGTCTGGATTAAAAGATAAGGTCCTGTCATTGATAAATAATTAGTTGTACTAGAGTAAACAAAGGCTAGAAATAAATGTCCAGTCTCAGAAGATCATCAGGTAAACCAGTCAAAAGTTTACCAATAATGAACATGGACCTGTACTGAGATATGTGTTAAATATATATGAGTGAGGTGAAAGACAGTAGGACAAAGAAGAAAGAAAGGAGGAAAAATCAAGTTCAATGAAGACATGGACACAGGATAGCAAAATCGCAAATAGAAAATACTGAGAAAATATTAAGTCTCATCAACTCCAGTCTCCCAGGCAAAGTGATACTGCCGGATTCAGACTTGTCCTCCTTTTAATCAATGTAATAAGTAGTTTTTATGACCTGCTGCAAAAACATTTTTGAATATCATTACCTTCGTTTATGTCTGAAATGGCGTGACACTTTCAACGGGCAATACCACCTCACTTTGAATCCATGACTCCTGAAAAGGGGCACTCTCTCAGTTCCCAGTGCTTCCTTGTCACCTCTTGATATGGATAAACCTTCTAAGGAAGAAAACATTTTTCTCCTCCTACTCCTTGATTTTTAGACATACTCCCTCTGTTACATGTTCTTTGCCTCCTATTCTATTACTTCCCAATGACTATGCAGCATGGTTTTTGTCTACAACAAAAGTTCCTGGGCTAAAACTTGCATTTTATTAATTTATTTTTTTTCCATCTGTGTTTCTTAGAAGTAAATTTGTACCACAAGGAGTTAAGTGAATACAATGGCAGCACTTTCACTATCATCCCTATTTTCAGTAAGAGTGCAAAATTACACCCTAGATTTTGCTCACACCACTTCACTTTTCTACATTTCATTGTTTTGCAACCGCTTCAGCCAAAAGTCCCTCCAGTAATTCTGGCAAATATCACTGAATCGGAGTCATAGAATGGTTTGGGTTGGAAGGGATCTTAAAGATCATCTAGTTCCAACCCCCCTGCCATAGGCAGGGACACCTTCCACTAGACCAGGTTGCTCAAAGCCCCATCCAACCTGGCCTTGAACATGTCCAGGAATGGGGCATCTACAACTTCCCTGGGCAACCTGTTCCAGTGCCTCACCGCCCTCAGAGTGAAAAATTTCTTCCTAATATCTAATCTAAATCTACCCTCCTTCAGTTTAAAACTGTTACCCATCGTCCTATCACCACATCCCTTGTAAAAAGTCCCTCTCCAGCTTTCTTGTAGGCCTCCTTTTCGTACTGGAATGCTGCTATAAGGTCTCCCTGGAGCCTTCTCTTCTCCAGGCTGAACAACCCCAACTGTCTCAGCCTGTCTCCATAGGAAGGTGCTCCAGCCCTCTGATCATCTTTGTGGCTCTCCTCTGGACCTGCTCCAGCAGGTCCATGTCCTTCTTATGTTGGGGGCTCCAGAGCTGAATGCAGTGCTCCACAGCTGGATGCAGTACTCCAGGTGGGGTCTCACCAGAGCGGAGTAGAGGGGCAAAATCACCTCCCTTGACCTGCTGGCCACACTACTTCTGATTCAGCCCAGGATGCAGTTGAGTTTCTGGGCTGCAAGCTCACATTGCTAGCTCATGTTGAGCTTCTCATCAACCAACACCCCCAAGTCCTTCTCCTCAGGGCTGCTCTCAGTCCCTTCTCTCCCTGGCCTGTGTTTGTGCTTGGGATTCCCCTGACCCACATGCAGGACCTTGCACCTGGCCTTGTTGAGCTTGATGAGGCTGGCATGGGCCCACCTCTCAAGCCTGTCAAAGTCACTCTGGATGGCATCCCTACCCTCCAGTGTGTCAGCTGCCCCACACACCTTGGTGTTGTCAGCAAACTTGCTGTGTACTCAGTCCCACTGTCCATGTCACAGACAAAGATGTTAAATTGTACCAGTCCCAGTACCAGCCCCTGAGGAATGCCACTCGTCACTGGTCTGTGGGGCCACTGATATGTGGGACATTTGTGATTTTCTTGTGAAACACGTTTATGACCCCTTTCCAACAGATTCCAGTCACTTTTGCCTACGTTTTGTGTACCTGGTTGGAGCTGTGAGGAGGTCACTGCCTTGCAACAACCACACAGAATCCCAGTTTCTGGGATGCCAAGGTAAACAAACATGCCTGCTTGAACACATGCTGGAGAGGGGCTATCCTTACAGAGAAAACTGACACAGAATGAAGAGCAAAGAGCTACCACAGAGCTATCCATATCCCAAAGGCTACAACATCTCTCCACATCAGTGCTAGTCCTATAAGCCTTGCTCTTTTACAAGAAACTTAAGATGTTTCTCTCCAGGAAACACACTAGCCACAGGGCTACCATGCCTAGGGAAGCAATTTATTTGTTTTCTTTGCCTTTATAATGCAGAAGGCAAAGGCAAGGATGGGGAAAATGAAGAACCACCCACTGTAAGTGAAGATCAAGTATGAGACCATCTAAGGAGGTGCACAAGTCCATGGGACCTGATGAGATACATCCACGGGTCCTGAGGGAACTGGAAGATGAAGTTGCTAAGCCACTATCCATCATATTTGAGAAGTCATGGCAGTCTGGTGAGGTTCCTGCTGACTGGAAAAGGAGAAACATGACCCCTATTTTCAAAAAGTGAAAAAAGGAAGACCCAGGGAACTATAAGCCAGTCAGTCCCACCTCTGCACCTGGCAAGATCATGGAGTAGATCCTTCTGGAGACTCTGCTAAGGCACATGCAAAAAGAGGAGGTGATTGGTAGCAGCATGTTAGTGACATGGACAGTGGGATTGAGTGCACCCTCAGCAAGTTTGCCAATGGTACCAAGCTGTGTGGCGAGATAGAGACCCGCTGGAAGAGAGGGATGCCATCCGGAGGGACCTAGGCAGGCTTGAGAGGTGGGCCCATGCCAACCTCATGAAGTTCAACAAGGCCAAGTGCAAGGTCCTACATCTGAGTCGGGGCAATCCCAAGCACAAATACAGGCTCAGCGGTGAACGGATCAAGAGCAGCCCTGAGAAGGACCTGGGGGTGCTGATTGATCAGAAGCTCAACATGAGCCAGCAATGTGTGATCAGAAGCTGTCAGAAGCACATTAACTCTAAGAATACAATCCATACAAGCTGTAGACAGGGGTGCTGATGCCCCCGTGCAAATGATCCATGGGGACGACTGTAGTAAAAGGCAAAAAGTGCTTCCTTTCCCTCTGCGCTGCTTTCCAGTAGCCCATGATGGTCCACCACTCTCTGCCTTAGAGAAATAATATTTTTTGCCACGATCTCCAATTTACTTTTCTATTACCATTCCCTATTAATGTTATTAAAAATTAAATTTATGGTGATACCAGAATGAATCAGTGTTAAACCATGAGAACAATTCTCAGCCTTCTTCCTGTCTACGAATACCCTATACTGCACGAGCTGACTGTTAGATTGTAAAGAATTCTATGGGATGTCAAATTGTTAATATAACTGGCCTGTGACAGCTGGATGGAGGATATAATTCACGTGCAAACAGAGCACATGTTTACACATATATTCTTAGTCTTTACCTGGCTTTAATTACCGACTTGAAAATGTTCATTATTTCTTGCAAAATAATTATTTCCAAAAAAGCGTACTGTTAGTTGACAAAGGAGTCAGAACAAAGAGAAGAAAACAAACTATAGGCCTACAGGAAGAAGAAAGCAGGGGGGAAAAACAAAACAAAACAAACAAAAAAAACCCAAAACAAAACAAAAAGGGAATGAAGATTGAACTCAAGCCAAAAGAAAAGAGAAAGAAGGAAAAAAAAAAAAAGACCTTGCAAAGAGAATGAAAACAAATTAGACACAGAGAGATAAAAAAGCAGAAAGGTGAGGAACAAGTATTTTTCCTTTTTTGTTTTACTTACAAGAAATAAAACCTAACAGTTTGAAAGCTAGAACTGTTTAGAATTTTTTTTTTTAATTGACATATATTTTCTTATTTCTAAGAGTCACAGGGAAATTGCGGAAATAGCAACTTACAGGAACAACATACAGAAATCACCTCTAGCCCAAACACACAGTAAGGTTTCCCTCATTTACCCCATCCACCCTCACACATTGACTTTTCCCATTGGGAAGGGAGATTTTCTTTTACATTCAAAGAACACGCTAAAGCCTACTTTTTCACCAGGGTGGAAAAATAAATGACATGGAGCACTATGCAGGTCCACTTCCCAAATTAGCCAGGACCAGAGACGGTCCAGTGAAGGTGCAGCCTGTGACACAGAGCTTGGAGCCACTTGTGACTTTATGACAAACCAATTTCTCCACACATTGTTTCCAAATGTAAAATGGAACCGACTAGATGAGAAGTCTGTGCATGTCAGAGAATATGCAGGGTGTATAGAAATGATGTCTTGAATAGGCTGGGTGAGAAGTATATTCCTTTTGATTGTTGTCTCTTTCTTTTTAATGTTCTCAGAAAACGGCTGTATCTTTCAGAGTCTCTCAAGGATTTTTAGATAAAAAGAGGGGTTTTATCTTTGCATGTCTATAAGCAGTGAAAAACTCCGGAGACTGAAACCTACAGGCAATTCAAATAAACTAAATCCGATCAAGGTAATATCAATGCCAGAATTAGAAGAAAACCCAGAGAGAATATCAATAACAACATTAAAACAGCAGGTTTCAACTGGAATCAATAGGCAGTATAAACAGAAAAAATTAAGTCACAAAGTGATAGTAGATAAAAGCTCCCCACTCATTAAAATTCTGTTTGTCTTTGTGTCTTTTTATCAATGTACCTATATATCTATGCAAGTGTATCAAAGTTTATAATGTAAAAGAATGATGAAATAATCTAATTAATTTCCGGTGTCATTTCACATATTTCTTTCAAGTTAAAACTGCAATATTAATAATGGTTTGCAGTTTAATAAAATATCTCTATGTCCTATTAACTTCTATATCTGCTTGTTATAAAGCCCTTTTTTATCAAATAGCTAAACTTCAAAAGATTTCTACTTTGATCTGAAATGAAAAAATGAGGTTCATTCCATTTGTACAGAATAACCTCACTATATTTTACAGAAAGACAGTTGTCTGTTACTGCCTTTCTGTCTCAAAATACATTGTAACTTGGGCAAGCAAGAGGAAAAAATACTGGATAGAAGACCAGGCTTTAGGAAGGTACATCATAATAGGGCTGTGGCTGTGTCTTAAAATTTACGACAACTGGAGCGAGTGAGATATTCTTCCTACTTGAAAAACAATAAAAGTTTCAGGAATGAAATGTGTAGGTATTTACAGATGGTTTTAATGCTCTGGGGGTGAGCTTTCATGGTTTATTTCCACTTTCAGAACTGAGATTTTAACAATATGTTAATCGCTTGTGATTTTCTGATAGCTTTTTCTTTCCCACAGGAAAAAAATATTTGATAGATACAGTAAGGGGGAAATATTCTAAATTTAAGTTGTTTATGGAACTTATATCCCACATCAACATTTCAGAAGATGCCAGCCCAGACATCCAGAGGACAAATTAACAATGTTTGCATCACCAAAACACCCACTGATAGTACTCAAATTTTGACCCAAAAGGGAATTCAGGACTGGGCCTAAATTAAACCACATCTGAAAATCACATGATTCCTGGCTGACAAAGAAAAAAAGCCATATTTTATATATTCCTGAATCTAGAGCCTTTGTAAAGAAATACCATGAACCACAGTCAACATTACCACTTCAAATCAGAGCACCTTTTTTAGTGGGTCTTTTAAACGCTGTTGGTAAGCGAATTGGAAAGCTTGAGGAAAATGCAGGTAAAGCTGTTTGTAGCTATTTTGTAGTATGGCAGGCAATGTGAAAAGGGTTGATTAGGGCTACAGTAAAAGTAGTATTTCATATCATCTTATCATCTGATAACGTTCTTTATGCCGGAGCTTACAGATATCCTTCACTGACAAAGGGCAGAAGGGACCCGAGCTACCCAGCCCAGGTCTGCGGGTGTGTCAGTAAAGGCAATTTATCCACTAGTGCACATCTGCAGCTCCTCTCCATATCTTCTGTCCCCCTTATCCATAACCACATCACTTCAGATCACCTATGTCCTCTACTTTCAGTATAATTCATCCATACAGTAATAGAATCACAGAATCATAGAATGGTTTAGAGTTGGAAAGGACCTTGAAGATCATCGAGTTCCAACCCCCCTGCCATACGCAGGGACACCTCCCACTAGACCAGGTTGCCCAAGGCCACGTCCAGCCTGGTCTTGAACACCTCCGGGGATGGGACCTCAACAACCTCTCTGGGCAACCTGTTCCAGTGCCTCACCACCCTCAAAGTAAAAAATTTCTTCCTAATGTTCAATCTAAACCTGCCCTCTTCCAGTTTAAAGCCATCCCCCCTCGTCCTATCGCTACACGCCCTAATAAAAAGTCCTTCCCCAGCTCTCCTTTAGGCCCCCTTTAGGTACTGCAAGGCCACAATAAGATCTCCCCAGAGCCTTCTCTTCTCCAGGCTGGACAGCCCCAACTCCTTCAGCCTCTCCTCATAGGAGAGGTGCTCCAGCCCTCGGATCATCCTCGTGGCTCTGCTCTGGACGTGCTCCAGCAGATCCATGTCCTTCTTATGTTGAGGACTCCAGAGCTGGATGCAGTACTCCAGGTGGGGTCTCACGAGAGTGGAGTAGAGGGGCAGAATCACCTCCCTCGCCCTGCTGGCCACACTTCTTTTGATGCAGCCCAGGATACATTTGGCCTTCTGGGCTGCAATCACACATTGCTGGCTCATGTTGAGCTCAGTGTATGTGCTACATCCCCCTCCAGGTAACTTTCCCACAGCAGCACTTTCTACTCTTCCACTGTCCCCTGCCTACCCCTGGTTGCACCGCCAACCCAGATGCATCCAGTGTCATTTATGTGCTGAATGGCCAAGTAGTGGCTGACTCTCAAGTACTGTTGGGTCGAATTAACTGTCTGGGACCAACATGTAGCTTCCAAAATACCTGACACACCACATTTTCTAACTGCAAAAGTGGCTGAGTGCATTTTCCCTGAAGAATGTGTGCAGAACTGGTTGTGAGGGGATTTGACAATGAGGGGTAGTACAAAGGGAGACATGATGGCTGCTTTATAAGAATCTAAAAAGTTTTCATTCAGGTTTTCGTAATTTTTCTATCCTTCATGCTATGTTCAGCAGCAACGGTCAACTAGAGTTAATGTGCTATATGATGTCACCAACCCTCCATATCACCCCCTGTTAGCAATCCTTAGTAATTGCTTGTCACAATGGGGCTGGTGGGGATGGAATATACAATTGAATTTATGGCTGATTTAAACTTCTCTTTTTGTAGTTAACAGTGGTTTAAAGTCAATTGATATAGATTTATTAATTAACTGTCCAGAGGATGTTTTATAGCTGTTGTTGTTGTTTTCCCTGGAAATAGTGCATTGTGTAAAAGTAAAAGAGAAAAGATCGGCTACACGAATGTGATGCTGTTATCAGTTTGTCTACTTGTTTTATCTCATATGAGAATAAGCATTAACATTCTGAGTCAGATGTTCTCATTAATGTGATTCCCATCGCGAAACTGAAAATACACAAGCTATCAACACTTCTAAAACTCCCTTTGTTCATATCACAAACATGCTCTTAAGAGTGCCAGCCCCACAAAACTTGTGAATGTTCTTACTAAGAATAAGACTTACTTGGCTAAGAACAGAAGAGCTGCAAAAGGCCTGGGGTACCTACTGCAGATTTCAAGTACACCCTCCAGAGTCAAGATCCTCAGAATCTCTGTTACCTGCATCCCAACCTAGATGTACCCAAAGGTCCCATGTGCCTAAATATCCATTTACTTCATTTTGCAGACCCAGACTAATAGGTATTTTTGGAAAATGCCCTCTGAGTCAAATCCCATGCAAAACAAGGCACAGAGAACTAACACCTCTTTTTCATGAAAAATAGTTTCGTTTGGAGGTAGAATCATAGAACTGTCTGGGTTGGAAGGGACCATTAAGACCATCGAGTCCAACCATGAACCTAACCCTGCCAAAAACACCACTAAACCATGTCCCTAAGTGCCACATCTACCCATCTTTTAAATACCCCCAGGGATGGTGATTCCACCACTTCCCTGGGCAGCCTGTACCAATGCTTGATAACCTTTTCGGTGAAGAATTTTTTCCTAATATCCATCCTAAACCTCCCCTGGCACAACTTGAGGCCATTTCGTCTTGTCCTATCACTTGTTACTTGGGAGAAGAGACCGACCCCCAACTCACTACAACTTTCTTTCAGGTAATTGTAGAGAGCAATAAGGTCTCCCCTCAGCCACCAGAAATATATCATCTTGGATTTGATATCAGGAAAACTTTATCACCTTGAAAACAGTCACGCTGTGGAGCAGGTTGCCCAGAAAGGCTGTGCAGTCTCTGTCTTTGGAATTTTTCAAGACCCAACTGGATAAAGCCCTGCACAGCCTGATTTGACCCTATGGATGACCCTGCCCTGAGCAGGCAGTGGACTGGGGACTTCCTGGGGTCTTCTATAACCTACATTATCCTGCATTTGTGTGTGTTTTATGCATTTCTTCTTACTGATTGCTTGGTGTCAGCTCTTACAGGATCCTCAAATGTGCTTTGGAGCAGGAAGCAGGAATGCAGCAGGGGACCAGTACAGAGCCTGCTGTCCCTTTGAAAATTAATTTAAGCTTCGCTGAGATTTAAGCCTCTGAAATTCAACATTTGAATATCAGCAACATAGAACTTCTTAGAAATGGGGTAATAAGCTTTCCAGACAGTCCTTCTGCATGGACTACACTAAGATGAAGTGACCTACCCACCATTACTGGGAGGCTTCTAAACACAGTCTCCCATGGTTAAAGAGTTTCTGATATTTCCCACAACATAATGCAAATTTCTGATCTTTTCTCTTGGTTCAGATATTTCACTCCACGTGAAATGCTCACTCAGCTGCTAAATAAAGTACTTTTCTGTGTGAGTAAACATAGCAGAATCTGACTCAGAGCAAATTATTTATTTAATACATTTAGCCCTACTTTCTGTTCACAAATTTTGCTTGAAACAAATGCACAGCATTTGAAACAGAGCTGTTGTCTCTTTTCTGGTGGCATTTGAGCGAGCTCATGTTGTCTCCCCAGTTGGTTAATGATAAATGAGCACCCCTGACAAACGGTGCTGCATGCAAGCCTCCTCATCAGGAGAAGCCGGGGCAATTCAAGGAAAGTTTGGCATTCACCTGGTTGCTTACCAGTGCTATTATTACCATCTACAGCTATTTATAGTACAGAGCAGACCAGTTTTGTTTTCTAAAAAGAAAAACATATGGGAAGAAGACTGAACCTTGCCAGGCTCTGCAAGCGATAACGGGGAACCCAGACATTAGATTCGGTCACAGAGGAGGGATTTGATGAGGACGTGCTTCCATTTTTCTCCACAGTTCCTTGGTGAAAACACAGGAGTCGAGGGTAACCAGCACAATTCGGTATCGCAAGTTCACCTGAGGACTTGTTAGAAATATAATTCCTTGGTTTGTGAAAAGAAGAGACTACCCAGCAGTGCAATACTTAATTCTCTTTTGTCAAGGCCCTGACCTGAAGTGTGTGATAGAAAAATACAAGAATTGGTGGAAGTGCATTCCTGGAACTGTAATAGGTAAATGGAATATAAATAACTAATTTATTGCAGAACATGTGGTACGGTTCCACCATCCTAAATACAATATTCAAAATTTCATATTAATTTAATCTCTGTGCTCTTAGCTTACTATTTCTTAGGCGCTGACAATACAAAAAAAACACCTTCTATACCATGAAGTCTTTGCTGCCTGAATGACAGACACAGTGACGGCAAAGCACACTGGAAAAACAGAGGGAAAAATTGTCATATTTATCTTTTAATATATTTTAATATCTCATTTCTTATTGATGTAATGGAACTAAACAGCAAACTCTCTGTAAAGAAATTGCTCACCTCCTAACACTTTTATTAGCTCCAATCATATAAAAGGAAAATAAAGGAGATTATTTTTTTATGTGTCCTTAGTATCAGACGATGTTGCAATCATCTAAACAGAAGATGTATTGAAAGCCATAACTCTGGGTCTTCTGAGAGATTACCTTGTACACTATTGCTCAGCAGCAAGTCCCAGTACAACCAGTCCTGTATAAAGCAATCCCATGAGTCACAGAAATTATGCCTCCTTCTTGCTTCACTGCAAAGGCATTAGAGATACGCCCCAAAGTATGTTGAATAAGATAGATAATAGAATATCTTGTGGAAGTACTCAAGGCCAATAAATAACGGGTCCAAATCTTCACTTACAGTTTCTTGAAGAACTGCAGAACAATTCAGGAGCATCATCTATGTATAATCTATGTTCACAGATAATCAACTATATCACACAGTCAGTAGCATCAGATGACATTGTGTAATTGTACGCTTGTCATTCTCATTCCTCTTTGAACACAGTAGTCACAGACTGGTCCCAAACCATTATCATTGTGTGGGGAAATCACAGAAACTGTTTACCACTCAACATCTTGTACAGTTGGACATAGAGTTGAAGTTCTGGTTTTGAACAGGACCTGTTGAAGACTTTAAGTGAAGTGAAATTTTAATCCTAAGAACAGAGATAAAATTTTTCTCTTTTTCATCTAGCTTTTTTTTTTTTTTAACTATTCTCAGAGGACGAGAGCATGCTATGTGCAACATAAGAATTTTTCTTTTGGGAGTATTTGACCAGAAATATATGGGAACCTAGGTTAATTTATGCAAAACATTGCTTTGGCATTTCACTCGTCATAAGAGCACAATGACTAGCCAACATCCGTTATGAGCTGCCTTCTACAAAGAACTGGAATTCACTAGTGGTGTTTTGCATTGCATGAGATTGCCTGCAGGTACGGTAGAGTCAACCCCAGGCCAAATTATAAGCATTGTTGGAGTTGTGTTTTTCTGTAGTCTTGCAGTGCTCTTCTTTTGTTTGTAAACCACATGAAGAAAATCTTCTTTGGCTTCCCATGATGCTAGATCACTTCATATCAAAATAGATTAATGCTAGCCAGAGCAGTTCATGTTTATATTACAGTTTTCTCTGAGGCAATATCTTTTCTCTAATTACAACATAAGGACATCCCCACAATCGGAGCCCAGCATTACAGTACAATGACCATCCCTGTTAAGCCATCTGAGAGATGACTAATAACTCCAGTGAGATGAAAAGCAAGGCACAGCATTCTGGGAGTTAATCTTAAAAGAAATTTTTTGAAATTACTATTCTCATCTTTCAGGCAGTTGTTTTTTGTGTGTTTTGTAATAATGAGAAGATCCAGGGAACAATAACCTCTGCCAAGTACTGAGACTGATGTACAAGCCAGTTTTATACTGGTATCTTTCCACAGTTTTCAGTGGAATTCTTGATACATGAATGTCTGTCACTAAGGTCATGTTAAAAATCTATGAGAGAAGGAATAAGGTTAACTATTTTTTTTCAGTTACCATAATAACTACATTAAGACTGTTGTTTGCTGACTTAATATAGAATCTTAGCAAATAGACATTAATTTATACAATTGAATAGTTTTATATCTATTGCGTGTATTCACTTTTCAGCAAACTGGAACCTAAATAAAACAGTCGAACTTCTAGGCACTATCATGATTTAAATGTCCTGGAATTTTAGCTCACAATTCCTATTTTCTTGGTAACCACTGTTATAAAAGAAACAATCCATGCTAGAATTTATTGCTGTAATTTATATTAGGCAAGGATTTGTGATCCTTGAAATTCCCTGCTGTCTGATTTACAGTACCCTTTTTCACTGTATCATCCTTAATTTTATGTAATCACCATTTGGAAGGTTTCCTGTTATGGATGCTGCTATACTGAACTGAGGTTATTTATCTGGTCAGAATGCTTGCTTTTATCATAGTGAATTTTGTATATGCTAAGAGTCCCAATACTATGTAATTGCCTGTTTTCTTGCCTGCTCTTTTGAACAAGACTTTCAGACATTATTGAGCTTTAGCGATCAATAGAATTTCAGGTGTCCAACAACCATTTAGCGATTTGTGAATATCGAGTGTTGGTGTATATATCCCAGACGCATAGCAGCTAGCATGTTTATCTAATTCTTTATTTGATTCCAAAGATAGCTGTTGAAAACCTTTCATATACACAATTATCTTCTTTCATTTGTGTGTGGCGGTAACTGTACAAATATCTCGATTTGTGTGGTTTTAATAACTGAACTTTTTCTTTTCCATATGTACTTGTTTTCTGCTTGTTCCAGATAGAACAGGATAGTTTTTAAAATGTAGCTCTCCTTGCTGTGGATTTCTGTTAAATTTAAGGTGCTTTTTTATGTTTTGCTATTTAGAATCCTCTTCGTTCTTCATGCATAAAATGTGTCATGTGACTTCAGGATAAACTGCTTCAATAAATCCCATTATTCCGAAGAACAATAAAAATAACAAGTTGGTGACACTGAAACAGTGATAAATAGCACTTTTTATTTTCTAACGCTATTAGAATCTCATTCTTGCACTTCTGAATCAACTCTAGTTCCCAGTGCTGTCAGACGAGGAAAGCACTACCTGTGTTGTTTTTGTCAAAGAAAATTATGTTATTGAACATTATAATTTGTTAAATTCCAAATCTTATTTAGGCAATTAGTGCAACCCTTGTTATCTCTGAACATGCAACTGAAAAAATAAATGAACATGTGCATACAAAGCACACCCATGGCTCCTGAAACAAAGAGGACCTTATTCAGGGAGATGCTATTTGAAGATAAGAACAGCACTCTGGCATCATGCCTCTCCCCCCAGTGCCACGAAACCAATCCTCTGTGACAGCTTTGATGGTTGTGGGTCCCTTAGTTCCTGGAGGTAGGTGGGTTGGAGGACACTACTTTTTTTTGCAGGTAGACAGAAAAAAACAAAGATGCCATGTGAACCAAACACATTTGAAATGGTCCTCCCAATGATTGCAGTCGTAATTAAAGTTGTGAACCCATAGTAAGCCTGATTTTGCCCATCCATACCTTCCTAAACTCTACAAACAAAAGCATAAAGTATCAAAATCAGCAAGTTCAGCCTAGGGCCAAGACAAACATTTTAACCCAAGGTTCAAAAGTTGAACTTCCTCTCACATTACAAGAAAAGGAAGACAGACAAAAAAAGTGAAAGACCAAGACATGAGAACAATCATTCAATCCTCAATTCCTTCTGTAAGAGATATGGAACCAAAAATATTGAGTATAAGTATTTAATGTTAATATTTTCTTTGCCAACTAGACTCTAACTGAACATGAAGTAAGGCAATCAGGAGAAGGAGTAGAAGTCAGGAGAAGACTACTAAGAAATCATTCTTTTCACCCTGAACAAGTTAATGGTGACTGGCAACAGGAGTCCTACTGTATGTTGCACTTTCACAAGCCTATGCAGTAGACAGAAACGTAGACAGTGAAATCATCATCCTCCTGCTGCGCTTAAAAGCACAGACATCAGCTTCAGCATAATTGGAGTTCTTTGTGCTCTCCTTTGGCCAGCCTGGTTTGCTGCCTTAGCATGAGCCAGAGGGCCTTTCTTTGCTTTCTATCTTCTGTCCAATACCGCGCCTTCCAAGAAAAATCCAGCTGTTACTCCTGGTCTCAGATTACTGACCAGTCACTGTCCCTTATGCTTATCAAGGCCCCCAAGAGCACTAATAGGCTTTAATAGCCCTGGATTGGTGGCCCCCCACACCCCGGCTGATGGCCCAGGGCCCCTGTTTCATCTCAACCCAGGGCCATCAGTCCCTGCCTGAGCTATGGTGTCGGCGTGGCTGTCTCCAGCTCCATCACAGCCATGATGCCCAACCTGCTGGTCTCGACCCTGACCCATGGGCTGACTTCCCAGCTGGACTTCAGACCTGCCACCTCACTGCAGGACCTGGCTGGTGGTCACCAGGCTGAGTAGGACCCTGGCTGCTGCCACCAGACCTGATCCTGCTTTGCCAACTTAAATTCCTTGGACCTGCCTCATCAGCAAGTGATGCCAAATGTTCTGGACTCTCAGTTGGCCCCAACTGCCACCCTTGAGCCTGTCCTGCTCCCCTTGCTTGGGAACAGTGGGACAGGGTCCTGGCTGGCAAGTCCCTGCCCCACTGGCTGTATGTTACCCACCTGATGAACCAATCACTTGTGACTCATGCTGGTGGACACAGACCACATTTTCTTATGCAGTCCTTAGCCCCAAAAATTCACAGAAAGGCCCTCTGCAGCCCAGTCCACTATCAGCGTTTCAGGTGAAGGCACAAGTAGCAGGAGGCTGAAGAACTGGCTGATGTTGCTTCCGGAGGTGGCCAGCTCACACGGGTGTAGAGTCCCAAGTACTTTTTCTTCAGCTTGTAGTCCTAAGGAAACCACAAAGAAAAAAAGATGGATACATTAAAACCAGGGGTGGGGACATGGAGGGTAAGACAGAAGGAAGCTCTTCTAAGACTGTTTTACTGTTCCAGTCATTAATAAATCAGGTCTGGGACTTTTCTGTGGTTTTTGTCTTATAGTACTGCAACAGTGTAATAAGAGTAATTCACCTCCCATTACTGCACCTGCTTGTACAGTTTAAATTAAAACCAGAAACACTGCAAATCCCACTTCACAATGCCTTTCAGTGTTCGAGACTCTGAATTAAAGGCCTTCATTGTTTAGAAGGATTATTTCATTGCCTTCACTGGCTTCAAAGAAATAAGAATCTTCACTCACTTTTCTATTGATCCCCGTTGATCAGATTAACTTTGTTTTGGATTCCTACTGAAACAAAAGACAAATAGAAATGTTTTGAACACTTACGTGTACAGTTTTGTTCAGTTCATGATTCTATTACCTATTACAAAGATGATTATTGGTTAGACAAAGAGAGAATAAAGGAATTACTGTAAATTATGTTTGCTAAATACCAACACTTTAAGCAATTACAAAATTATGAAATATTTCAGAATGGCATGTAATTACGGTTAATTCCACAGTTAAGAGTATATCTTTTATTTAGCAGTACTTGTTCTTTCATAAGCAATAATTAGGATTAAGAAAGGTCAGAGTACACTTCCATTTCAACACTACAAAACCCGTTTAAAGCCATTCCTGGTCCCCCTACCCCCCCACGCACTTTACATTCAGTGACTTTGCTCTTTGTTATTTAGTAACAAATGACAAAGGATCTTAATCTTGGAACAGGCCAAGAGGCTCTCCTAGGACGTCACAAGCCAAGAGAGCCAAATCATGTCAGCCTGGCCATAGGAAAAAAACTCTTCAGCTAGGAAGTACCCTTACTTGTGTACTCAGAGAAATTATCCTCAGAAGTGCAGTACATGATAATAACTGGCAGCTCTACTTTCTCACAGCACTACCCTGCACATCTACATGCAAGTCTACTTCTTGTATGTCCCCTGGCGCGGGTCATTAAAGCACCAGCTGGGTCAGAAAGTCGGTTAATCAACTGGATGGTGACTGTTCCTCAGGTCTTGCTCATTTCTCCCTTCTTTCCACTCTTTCCTGGGCACAGAAATGGCTTTCTGATAAAGATGGCACAGTGCTTGCCAGACCCCTCTAGCTTGCTAATTCGGCTTGTTCAGTGTATCCGGCAGCATCTTATTAGCTATCATGGCTATGTGTAAAGCTGTACTATACACCCATAAGAGAGAGAAGTATCAGTGCTGTTACAGAGTACATTCTGATGAGAGTTCAAAGCCGTGGAATAAATGTATCTGTAGGCAATACAACTGGTGCACTGCACCCACATGCATTATTGCCACATATATTGCAGACTGCCCCAAATGGTCCTGTAACATGGGCAAGGATGTTAACTCCACTCTTAAGCTGCTATGAGTTCAACTGCTACAAAATCATAAAATAGGTTTGGTTGGAAAGGAGGTCATCTAGTTCTTCCACCCTCCTCTCAAAGTGGGTCCAACTACATCAGATTCCTCTGGGCCTTGTCCAGTTCAGTTTTGAATATCTTCAGGGATGGTGAATCCAGACTCTCTGGGCACTTATGGCTTGCCTTTTTTTCCTTTTTCTTTTTTTTTTTTTTTTGGTGTACAATCATAATTTCCCGTATGACAACCTGTGTCTTCTGCTTCTCATCCTGCCACCTCTAAGAAGAGTCAGTTTCTATCTGTTTTACACTTTACCAACAAGTAGTTGAAGGCAGCAATAAGATCTCCCATTAGCCTGTTCTTCTTGGCTGAACAAACACAATTCTCCCAGCCTCTCCTCATCAAACTCTCTGGGCTTCTAATCGTCTTGGTAGACCTCCACTACACTGACTGCAGCATGCCAATACCTATTTTGCACTGGAAATCTCAAAAATATACAGGGTCCTTCATATGGAGTCTCACAATTGCTAAATAGAGGAGAGTAATCTCTTCCTTCCTGCTTGTTGCATGAATACTATTACTGCTCGTTATGCAGGGGGTCTTCTTCATTGCAACTGCTGCACGCTGCTGGCTCATGTTCCCTCTGTTGTCCACTGGGGCCCTCAGGTTCTTTTTCACAAAATTGCTTTTCAACCAGTTGATTCCAAGCCTAGACAGAAGCAGGATGTCTTCCCAGACCAGGGCCAGGACTCTGCATTCAGCTGCGCTGAGCCTCATGAGATTCCTGCTGGACTCTTCCTCCAGCCTGTCAGTGTCCTTCTGAATAACAGCCTCCCCTCCAGTGAAAGAGCCACCCACTCCCACCCAATGTAGGATCTGCAAACTTGCTAAGGGTACACTCTATCCTACCTCCTTGGTTAACAAGAAACAGTAGGGGTTCCTACATGAACTGCTGAGAGACCCCACCAGTAACTCCCCAGCAGGACTTTGTACTATGATTACAACCCTTGGAATCTCACAGGCCCACCAGTTGTCCACCCATGTTGAAGTTCACTTCTCAGGTTCAGGTCCTGAACAGGAGAGTGACCCTTGTGGTGTCTTCATCTACCTCTCCATGTCCTTGGCTGCACCCTGACTTGTCCCATGGGCTTGTCCAGCTAGCTGAAGTAATCCTTTAGGTGGTTTTAAATGCTTTTTTATTTCCTTTCTTAAATTTATTCGTTCATTTCTACTCTTGCCCATAAATAAATGTCAAGCAAAGCTAAATAGTAACAATAATGCAAAGAAGTGTTCGAAATTGTATGTGTATGTATTAATTCACGCACAGAGCATGACGTGCAGTTAAATGCACATAGATGCAAATACTCTTTTCTTGCACTGTGAACAGCCAGATGCCAAACTGTAAAGTTACTTGATATCAACTCTGGCTGAAGGTCAGATTGCATCCACAGGCCACCATTTTTCCCCAAAGCATGCTCATATTAACAAGCAACTGTTAGGAACACAAAAGCAAACAAATCCAGAAATGTTTTTCACTCTTGCATATATACATGCTCTTTCAAGTGTAAGTTTAGTGAAGCAAAAAAGGTAGCATAATTAGTCACACAACGGTAGTTACATGAGGAGTCACCTGAGTCCCTAATTGCTTGAACATTTTTAAGCAGAGTAGACACATCAGTGGAAAACTGATGATTTCTTTTACTGTTGCTTAAGTTTTAGGGTCTCAGATGGAGTAGGCAGAAAGACAATCCCTTTTCTGAAATCTTTATAAATTACCAAGTACAGATAAACATGAAGAATATAGGGATGCTGCAAATAAAAACAACCAAAAGAGAAAGAGTGGTTTTAATGTAGGGTCAAACATGGAGCTGACAAGACTGAGCTGGGGAGATGGATAAATAGGGACATGGAAGATGGGAGATGGAGATGAAAGAAGAAAATGGTAATGAATGGGCAGAGGGTAAGAAAGAAAGAGAAGACCTAAAAAAGAATGATGAAAAATAAAGTACACTGAGTTAGCAGAGAAAGGCTGTCACCCAAAAGACACTGTGTAGTTGGATCCAAATTTTATACGTCAGCATACTGACATTAGCAGCTCTGTTGGTCAGTGGAGATACAGGGATCCAACAGCCTTCCCAGCACTGAGTTGTTCCTTCCTCCAAGAAGGGCTATTCTACTGCTTCTGCGCCCTATCGAATGAGAATAATTTGGATGTCCTGCTCCCAGGACTTCAAGGCTGTGCTGCAGTTACAAAAACTCACAACAAAAGCAACCAAGCAAACAAAATGACAGTGGAATTGAGATGACAACGGCTCTTGACCACACTCTTCCATTGAATGGTCCAGTTTCTGCTAGAGAAGTCCTTTTTATACCCATAAAGGTTATCATGGCTTAAAAGAGTGTATAAGCTTGTAACAATGTAAGAAATTCTCAGCAAACCTCTGTGTAGGTGGAAATTTGTTATATTAACACAGAAGTTTGTTCAGCCATGCGGTAGCACTGCATTATGGGGAAACTTCCCAGCAGGTCCCAAGATGGACTCATGAAGTGGGGATTAGTCAGAGCACCAATCAATATCTGAAGAGATTATTTTATTTGAACTAAATGAACTGGTATTCATCACTATATGAAACAGCAAGTAGTTTAGACCAAGTAAATAATGTGAAGTAGAAGGAAATTGCACAGAGCAGGATTTGTAAGGATTGCCAGATTATTGTGAGTTACGTTGGCAGTATCTACTACATCAATGCAACTGCACCAAGACTGCTTCCACGAAGCATTAGAATTATTAAGGTTAGTATAGAAATGTTTATGGTAACAGTGTTCCGGGTTAGTGCAATTACAGCGGTGATGCCAGCACAGTATGAACAACTGCAAATGCTTTCACTTGTTGGCCTGAGACAAGGTGAGAGAGAGAGAAAAAACACCTGTGAACTGCTGAATGACCATGTTGCTGCCTAACTCTCTGACCCTCATGGAAAAGCTGGGGAAAGAAATAAAAGGTGAAACAGAAAAGCAAGTATTTCCCTGCCCGTTACCAGCCCAGTTCTGCAGGATATGGCCTTTTACTTTCCTTGCCTTCAAAACATCCCCTTGGCTTAGATTTGTTTCTTATCTGACTTTATTCGAGTATCCTGTGGCATTCAAAAAGCATCCAGGTGTTAAATATGTCAACTTATGGACGTAGGTGAACACAATAAAAAACTTCAATTCAGGTTCCACTATCTATACTCAAGCTAACCAATATTTTACTCCATTGGTAATCTCTTTAACTTGAGGGTGCAGAATATAATGAGTACACAGTTCCTTGCATGTTTTCGCTTTGCGTGTAGTAATTAACCCCAAAAAGTTTCCAGCTGCTGAACTGAGGGTCTTAATTTGGGCCTGTTGTGTTTGTAAATGCTCATAATTCCTTACTGTTCTTAATAATGTCTGTAAGTCTCTGAACATCATGACTTAGACTTCTAAAATTTATCTTGTCTGTTAACAATGCAAAACATATGAAGAAACAGTAGAATACACATGGAAAAAAAATAAATATATCCATATTGTATAAAATGTCTTGTAAATTGAAGCAGTTTAGTTATGCATGAAGAATTAACAGTGGATGTGATAATATCATTATTATCTGAGTGTTTTCAACCCCAGGCAAAATCCTAAAAATTGCCATCTTTGGCACGGAAGTACCACAAGTAAGTAAAGTGAAATGTATGAGATTGGGAACCGCAGTTTTAGGGGAAAAAACCTGCAGTGAATCAATAAAGTAAACTCAGTGCTGCTTTGTAGAGTACAGTGATGCAGCTCTTGATTGCACACCAAGTTCTACTCATTGCGACAGTGATTTAACTACCACAAAGATACAGTCCTAAAAAAATCTGAACAGTCTAGTTTCCTGTTTCTTACTACATCTGGACCAATATTTCATTGGAGGATGTGATTAACTTTCTTGTTGAGAAACACTATGTTGTTAGTCCACCAGTCAATATTTGTTCTAAGCACCACGTATGAAGGATTTTCTCATAGTATTGTATTTAAGTGGAAGTACTTTCATTCAATTACTTTTTTTTTTTTTAATCCATGTTATTTCTGGTCTCACTATTATCCTAAATGCAATGCTTTCGATGGACTAGTGCTGTTTGATACAGGCCAAGTTCAAACTGTGTTGCCATTCAAATATACTCTTGTGCTGTTAGAAAGAACAAATGCAAAAGAGATATGGGCCTCATGAACTTTAGCATATTAATGTAGAGGAAAGAAGCAGAAGGGGGAAGCTAATTACAATTTACTAAGCCTAAAGTAAAGTTGAAAATGTATGTAAGCGTATAAAAGTATAAAAATGTAAAGTCTGATTTGAGTGCAAATCTGTTCACAGGCAAAAATCCTGCCCAGGTCTACACTAGGCATTAAAAAACAAAGCAATGGTTTGCACCTGTCCTTAAAATACAATCCAAACCATCTTATTAAAAAGTATTATTGGATAAAACAAAACACCATCATTAAAATGCAGCACACATCAATGGATACATAAGTCAATTATATCAGCAAAAAGAGTGACTATACATCTAAGAAGAAAGCAAAGAAAGAAAATACACCAACTGCTACTAATGCTGAAGTGTTAGAAGAAAACTATAGAAGAGATAGAATGAAACTGTAAATTATGCTGTTTATAGAATATTTAAAAGAATCTGAGGAGCTTTTGTGAGGAATTTTAATTCAACAAGTTCCAGTCTAAGATTTATTTAATAGTTTCTCCTACTGTAACTATATGACTGAAATTATACAGCCATACTTTATCAGTAATAATACAGTAGAAACGCATACATCTTCCAAAGGGGGTAAGAATAAAAACGCACAGCCAAATATGATCTGTTAATATATGCATTTGGTTATCAAAATTAATGGAGTAAACTACATTATGTAGATGTGCTGTGACAACGGCACTCATAACTTTAGGGAAAGCACAGGCCCTCGAGAATTAAAACGCCAGGCCTACAGATCTATAACTCCCATAATATCTTAAAGCCATTACAAACATTTCAGTGGAGTTGCCAGTTGATTCTAATAATACTGTGTGCAAATGACGCATAGTAGAGGAGACCAACATATTTATACACCTTTAAACAGTGAGATATTGCGATAATTTTGCTGTAAGATCTGAAAATGACTGCAGTCTCAGCTTTGAATGCCTTAAAAATTTTGAATATAATTGTGAAGTTTGATATTTTCTGAAGTCAATATGCCATTCTCACTGTAACGGACTCAAGGCTACTCTGGGGTTCAGGACCTGGCATATTTACCTGAAAGTGCAAAATAGACATCAGACCCAAACACTTCTGGCATCAAGAAACAGGAGTTGAGGTGCTGGTGAGCTGGTAAGCTCCACTGCTGCCTCGGTGCCAGTAGCTTGTGCAACCTGTGCATAAAGCTGCTTCTCTTCCGCAGAACGCCAAAAAATCATGGNATTAGCAAAAAAAAAAAAAAAAAAAAAAAAAAAAAAAAAAAAAAAAAAAAAAAAAAAAAAAAAAAAAAAAAAAAAAAAAAGAGGTTCCCCACCCTGAAACGGAGAACAGCAAAGACTGAGGCTCTCCTCCGCCACCCCTTTCCTGCCTGGCATCCAGCACATCCTCAGGCCACCGCGCGTTGACTTTTGCGGTCCGAGAGGGGCTCTGCGGGCTTCCCCCCCACCCTGCACCGCTCCGTCTGGGGCCGAGCCCCGCTGCGCCGGGCAGTATTTTCAGCGCTGCGCAGACTGCTCCGCCACCGACGGAGGACCTGAGCGGGCACCTCTGCAGCAGAGCAGCCAACTGGTGTGGGAAGCGTAGCGAGCCCATCTTCATTTCAAACGCCGGTGTGGAAAGGGGGGGNCCAAACCTCGGCGGGGCCACCAGTTACCTCCTACCTGGCCGCAGGGGGCAAGGGGGGAGCGGGGTAGACTTCCCAGCCGAGCGGGAGGGTTTGGTGTTTTGAACATCTCCGGCTCTGCCCCTGCGTGGGCGGTACGTCTGTGCACCCACGGGCTAATTACTGCTGCGGTCCTCGGCTGCAGGACGGCCCGAGTGAGAGCTTCAGTGTCGCCTGTTAGGGGACCCCCAAACACGGCTTTGGCTCGAACTGATGCCTCAACATTGCTGAAGCTTAGTTTTAAGCTCGTTTCTTCTAACCTTTTTTTTACCCTCCCTGCCCACGGCTTAAGTACACGCGCGCTCTTCCTTCCTTCCCCCCCCACGCCCCTCTTGCTGGTGCCTCGCAGGCAGAAATGCGTGGTAGGTTCTCACCTACCAAAGGAAGAAGGCAAGGGAGAAATACCCCTTCGTGTCTGGCATTCCCTGATCACCTTCGCCACCTCCAGAGACACGGGTTTAACGCCTGTTCCCTGTCGTGACAGCGATCGGGCTTCCTGCGTGATGCCAGAGCATCGCTGCCGGGGGGTGGTGGTGGGGTGGTGGGGGAAGGAGAGGTCTGTCCCACCCGTCGCTGCTCCCCACCCGCCGGTTCAGGCCTTGCCGGTGGCCTCGTTGCGTTCCGGGGAAGGGGGGAGGACGGACCGAAAGTTCTCGGTCCGAGCGACACGTATCTGCACGGTGATACCTTCGAGAGGTCCCATTGCCAAACGCTATAGAGGAGTTCCCAGTGCAGAAGAAAGCAAACAAACAAACAGAAGCAACAACAAAAAAAGGAAATTTTTTTTTGGACCTAGTTTTTGTGCAGCAGGTCAGGATGATATATCAAGAGCTTCCCACTATTGCATAAGAAAAAAAAAAGCTGCTTTTTTTTTTTTTTTTTNCCACCCCCCGCGGCGCGGTGGGCCGCGTTACTTACGCGGGGCGGCGGCGGCGGCGGGCTGGCTGCGGGGGGTCGAAGGGACGGGGTCGGCCCCCTGATGGTGGCGGGCTCGGCGTGCCCAGCGACGGCCGGCAGAACCAAAGAGTTAAAATATAAAACCATAAAACGTTTTTGNCACTGTACGCGTTGTATCTTGGAAACAAACAATGCGGTAGCTGGAAAAGTTGGGAACCGAGGAGAAAGGTCAAGGGTAGAGGCTGGTCAGTTTTTGTTGCCTGGGCTGAAGAATCGTAAATAATCTAAGGACTGTCATTAACTGCACTGTCCACAAGAATGGGGCGAAAAGGAGAAAGAAAGAAAAAAAAAAATAAATAAAAGAAAGAAGATGACTGGTTTGTCGCCTGACACTCCGCGCTCCGACACCTTCCCGGCCAGGACCTCCTCCAAGCACAGCGCTGCGGGGACGGGACGGCGGCCCTGGGGAGCAGCTCCGCGCCCGGCGGCTGCCCGGCGGTGCGCAGGGCGCGGAGTGGTGCGCGGTGCGCGGAGCGCAGCCCCTCTCCCCACGGCAGCCGGCGGCCTCGCCGCCGCTTGCGGAGTCGCGCCGGCGTTTCGCCTCGAAATCCACCCGGCAAAGCCGCCCGGGTCCCGTCGCTCCCTCCCCGCCGCCCACCCCCCACCCCCCGCGGCGCGGTGGGCCGCGTTACTTACGCGGGGCGGCGGCGGCGGCGGGCTGGCTGCGGGGGGTCGAAGGGACGGGGTCGGCCCCCTGATGGTGGCGGGCTCGGCGTGCCCAGCGACGGCCGGCAGAACCAAAGAGTTAAAATATAAAACCATAAAACGTTTTTGGTTTGTTTTTTTTTTTTTTAAATATTAATGTTCTTATAACGGAAGTTCTTATCAGTGGGTTGCACTGTACTTGGCAAACAAGCCTTTTTACCTTTTAAACAAATAATTCATTAGGTAATTAAATTCAAGTGAGATTACTCTAATTAAATATACACTGCTGTTGAATCATAATTTCTATGTGGCCTAGTTAAAGATGAACGATCTCTTATTCCTGACAAAAAAAGAAAGCTTTAAAAGAATTCCCCAGTGACTGGAATAATAGATTTATACACCACCGTACAGAGGTCATTTCAAGAAAGAAGAGACACCAAACACAACATAAAGGGACTTTTCATGTCTGGAGATACTAGAATTTCAGGTTTTATTGCTGCGAGTTCTATTAAAAGACTTTGTGGAACCTAGGAGGAAATCAAAATTATCTTTCAAAAGGCGATAAGTTATATAAATATGTGCACAAACAGAAATGTGTCTCTGAAGGTATTAGTTCTGCATAATTTCAGATGAGTAGCTACTAGGCCTCAAAGGAAACAGTGCATCTTGAAACGCTCTGAAGGCTTACATTGGCCAAAATAAGGCAGGACTTTAGCAAAATTAGAAGTAACTTTGTAGCCAACGATGTGCTATATGTCCTGGTTCCCTTTAATAGCATTAGGCGTTCAAACCATAAAGACTAATCTGGAGAGTAGAAGTTCCTGCTCTCTGCTTTGATCTCCTTCCTCTTGGCTGTTTAAAGCTGACAGTTTGGCTGAATGGCATTCACTGCTTTCATTTGTAAGACATGAGTTTCCTAGTGTTCCAGAGCTAGCAGCTACACCTGTACTGCAGGAATTTACATTGCATTGCTCCAGGATGGCATTGATTTGGGACGGGTGAAATACAAACACAAACTAATTAAAAACTGCATAATGCAGCCCTACAGGAACAAGACAGAAAAACAAATAAATACAACTGCAGCTGGCACGGCAATTGTGCCTCTGCCCCCAAGCAACAGTCTGGTGACATAAAATTATAAACCTTAAAAATCTCACATAATTGCTGTTGATCATTTTGGAGACAAAATGGAAATTATTTTGTTAATTAAGTTCAGACCCATAAAATATTCATAGATAGGTAGACAGACAGACAGATATAGAGAGGCAGATGATTCATTCTATAGATTTGTGCGCTTGTTCACATAGGCCCGTGTGCATGGCTTTAAAGATTCATTTGCAAAAGCGCTAAGGAAGAGAGCATCTGTGTATTCGCATCGCTATCAGAAATAAATGTAAGTTGCAACTGAGGTGGACTGATAAAGGATTAGTAAGAAGTCACCGCCAGGGTATCGGAAAAAAAAATCAATTTTTCTTAATTTACTAAAAAAAAAAAAAAAAAAAAGGAAAAGGAGAGAGATGACCATAATTATTTTTTTAAATGCTCGCTCTCTCGCTGAATAAAATAATCTTTGTAAATGCCTTCTTAGCTGTTACCTTGAGTACAACCGAATGCTGTAGCTGCTCGGACTTGGCTTCCTTCCTGTACTACCTGTGCTATGGATATGTACGTGTTCGCATTTAGGGAATCGACCAGGTATCCCTGATTGCAACTTTGTGTTTATTTGGACAAACCAAACCATTCGCTTGCACGGTCAGAGGTCTGGAGGCTGCTGTTGCTGTGAATTAAATTTGCAAAAAGAGAGTGAGATTATTTTTTTTTT